>SSNS01000002.1:7371740-7381740 GCA_006937985.1 Aphyosemion australe
TTGTAAATACCTAAAAAACTGTGAGTTGTGGATATAAAATCTGACCACCACACAGAAAATTCAGCATGCTCAAATTAACACTGGTGTTAGAGTTAATATAGTAACTCTTAACACCAGTGTTGAATTTTCAACTCCAGAAGAGTTGGTTTTTGACACTAAATCAGAGTTAAAGTACCAACTCTCCAAAAAGAGTTCAATTAACTCTTTCTGGTGTGGACCCATATAGACGCTTTAAAAGTGTTGAAATCAACTCTGACAGTGTTACAGTGTTTTACAGACGCTAGGACACATTTCTCAATACTTAGGTCACTTTTGCAAAACTCTTCAGACAGTTCTCCTAACCGACTTGCAGCTTGGCAAAGCAGTTCATCTCACATTCAGAATGCACTACAACTACCAAAACACTTGATTCAGGTCTCAGATCAACTCATTCTTCCAGAGCACTAGCAAAGGTTGACAGCCGACAAACACACTCTGTCACCCACGAAACAATGACCTAAAAAACACTAACAACATGTAGCATTACAGTGTTTTCTTGTGTAAAACAAAAACACATCTCTGTTTAGAACTGCAGTATATGTTACTGGAATGAATCAGACATGATGCAGAATTCCTCAATATTTTATGTTGTTTATTTATTTTTGCACTAAGTAATTCCAAAATACAAGCATTTGTATACACACCATCCACCGATACAATAGTAATGCTAATCTACTCGGTCTTCTCCATTTGGCCACTGGTTCTTATTCACATCACATCTTATGTCATCTAGGGCAATACACCTGGGAAAGAATCTTCTGGCATGCCTGATCCATCCCTGGCAATCTTCTGCTATGTCCAGGCATCCAGCATTCATTGCATCCAGAAGGGACATTTGCAGCTTAGGGATTCTGGAGAGGGGATCTGAAATGTACAAAGCATATCATCGGCATAAAGAGAAGCGTTATGTGTAGATCCCAGATGCAAGATGCCACTGATATCTGGGTTCTGCCATATGGCAATAGCCAAAGGCTCAATAGCAACTGCAAATAGGAAAGGCGACAGTGGGCATCCCTGCCTAGTTCCATGGCTCAAGTCAAAATAATCTGAAATAGTGTTATTGGTGTGGACAGCTGCCAATGGAAAGGAAGATAGCTATTTTATCCAAGATATAAAATTGGGTCCAAATTTAAACCTCGTCAAATCCCCAAAAAGGTAGTTCCACTCCAAACAATCAAACACCTTCTCAGTATCTAGGGAGAGTACTACTTAATCAACCATTTGGTCAGGCAGAGCAGGCATATACAGCACGTTAAACAACATCTAACATTAAAAAAAGGTTGTTGATCCTTCACAAACCCTGTCTGGTCAGGTGAAGCAACTGTAGGGAGCACCGTCAAGGCACCGAGCCAGGGCCTTTGCAAGAATTTTAGCATTCATATATAAAAGCAACGCTGGTCTGAGTATGCTGCAGCATAAGGGATTCTTTGTTCAAAAGCACAGAAATAACAGCTTGACCCATAGTTGGTGGAAGTGACTAAGCAGCAGAGGACTCGTTATAACATCAACAGCAATGGTGAGAGTAATCCAGAAAATGTCTTAAAGAACCCAGCCGGACAGCTGTACGGTCTGGGAGAATCACTGATCGCAGAAACAATCTCATTCACCAAAATATCATTTTCTAGATCCTCAACTAGATCTGCACTCACAGAGGGGATAGCTATACTGTTGACAAAAGCCTCCAAATCATCCCCCATAGAGGAAGAATCAGATGAATACAATGACTGGTAAAATCGACCAAAACATGAGCTTATTGTGTCATTACCTGTTACGTCCCCTCGGCCGTCTAGGGCTAGTGAGGAGAGAACACAGTAAAATAACAAAAGCTGTGCATGGTATTAGGATTAGATGGAATTAAATGATGGGAAGGTGTCAAATGACGGGTTAAAAGTTTAGAGTCTTGTCAACAATTTACTTAAACTACTTAGCAAGACAAGTGACTCCCTCCTTCTAAAGGAGGGAGGAGAAAACCCTCATGAACAATGAACTGAAACTCTTTTTATATTAAACTACAAAGGTCAAAGTTAATCAACCTAACTACCTCTATGACCTAAAGCGCAATAACACAAAAGACAAACGAGGGCCCAGGTGGGATTTGAACCTCAGACTCCCAGGTGAGACTCATGCATGTTAACCAGTAAGCCAAAGAGATATCCCTGTGGCCAAGCAGCCAGGGCACATGATCAATCGGGATACAGTGATGTGATATGCTCACCCTGTCACACACACAAACGATGAAGCACAATCTCTACACTAGACGTCCTCAGAGGAAAACACAAAACAGAGGTAAACTAAGGACTAGAGATTCTCAAAATTACCAAAGGTATATCAAAATACAAAAGGGGTTTGTCAAAATGCAAACGTTAATCTTAGCAGAACTGTCCAGCTACTGAGACCACAGACTGATGTGTCTCCAGAATGTCTGCAAGACAAGGCTTAAATATCCTCAGACTGCTGATTTGACCCAGCTGCTGTCAAACCGCTTGGCAGGTCTCTCTCCAAGGTGCTGGAGTTGAGCCTGGCTGGAAGTCAAGCAGGAGCTGTCCCTGGTGCTGACGGGCTGATGGGGACAGAGGATGCAGCAGCAGCAGCAGCAGTCCAAAAGGAGGGCAGAGGAGCGAAAATACGGGGGCCGTAACTTGATTCCCTGATCATTATTAATTACTGGAACATTCTGAGAGGTTGATCTCTGATGCAGCTGATGTGCGAGCAGTCATTCTGCTCTCTCACCATGTTCATAATATTTACAGCGTAATTTAGAAAATGCTTATTCAGCCTGTTGAGTAGATATGATGCTAAATTCCATTTGGAGCGCCATGCGTCAAAGTTGGTAAGGTGGAACGGCTAAGTTCTTCATCCATAGTCACCATCTCCTCCATCTTTGATTTCAGCTCCATATGAGTCTAAAAAGTTTTTAATTGACTGAACTGATTTATTTAGAGTCAGTTGTCCAATCGCACTTTCGTCCAATGAGGAGAGCACACAGTGTCTCCACCCATAGAGTCAGAGCCCCCCCCTAATGGTAGGCGTGAATTTGAGCTGGCCAATCAGTTGGCAGTGGATGTGTTAGGTCAGATTAGCCCAAAGCAGACCGCCTTGGGATAAGGGCTGAAAATACCCTCATGAGGTTGAGCGTGGAAAAGAAGCAGGCTATCCAGATGTGAACACCATACCTGGGTGGGGGCAAGCTGGCCCAGATGTGAAAGCGGCTTTAGATCCAGTGTAGCCCCTCCCCTACCTCCTAACAGAACCCAGAAACAACCCCACCCCCCAAAACCTGAAGATTAGGAACCCTCTCAACAAAACCCAACATAACCTGGAGATACCAGACCCTCCCATGGAGAAACCAAGCCACAACCAGCAAGTCCCAACAAAAATAAAACCTGAATAACCAAAATATAAAGCCTAAACAGCAGGATTCCCAATGCCATCTCGCAGCAAAAACAGATTTAGTCTGCAGCCATGCCCTCATCAAAGGCTGCCACGGCATCCAGCAGAAACATCACAGAATCCACAAATCAAAACAGAATGCCATGACACAGCCTGACCTGTATATAACGTGCACCGCGCCGGCAGCAACTCTAAACGTTCAATTATTGGATCTGACAGTGATGCTTTTCTTCATGTACTCCATGGCAGCCTCTGAGTCGGTGAATATTTTATCCACTCCATAATGGGTGACATGAAACCTCGCAGGAAAAAGCAGACCGTACCTCACATCCCGCTGACCCGCGAAGAAGCCTCCTCATGTCAGCAAACACGGCCCTGGCCCTGGCCGCTGTTGCAGTGTAGTCTGGGAAGACTGCAACCGATGAACCATTGTAACAAAGCTGGTCACGGGTACGTGCATGAGTGAGAATCTCTTGATAGTAATGTAGCTTAGCCACAATAGGTTGTGACATATTTCTCATCTGTTTACCTGCTCGATGGGATGGGTCTACCATTGGTTCTTTAACATTTTAGCTATCGTTGTGGTCGAGCTGGACTCCGGTCCTTCAGGAATTCCAATAATCCGAATGTTGCATCTCCTTAAGCCACTTTCTAAATTTTCATACTTCACCAGTAGCTCAGAAAGTTTCTTTCTTAGATCCCCCACTGTGCTCCGAAGAGAGACAACCTCGTCCAACTGGGTGGACAAACCATCCTCCATCTCTGTAACTCTCAATCTGACCCGCCCAAGATCTGAGCAGAGCACTGCAGCAGTGCTCTGTAATAGGGTTTTCTACAGTTGACGTCACCATGCAAGGTCTTCTGGGTAGGGTCATACTTACAAACCGCGTTTGACAGTAGAAAATATACAGTTTCAGAGCGCTTTGACATCGATATGAAGGCATAAAATGGAGGAAGTTGTTTTGACAAAAAAAAAAACATACCAGAGAGCTTTTCTTGATGGCGACCCTGCTAATTATCGATCTCCAGAACTGAAGTGCTAGCTCAAATGTCACGGTGAAAGTAAAAACTAACCCCCGCTAGCAGTGCTGTTGTTTTAAACGCCATTATTCCCATCACGGCTCCTTCTTGAGTAATATAAAAATAAATTCATTACTCACAGTGCTCAAGTAACATTTTCTCAAGGTAGTTTTTTAACTGTCAGGTTATCATTTGTGTCCCTACTTTTTATATTCCACTCACCTCTGGTCAAAAGCCTTTTTCGTGGACGTTTGGGTGGACATGCTGTTTGGCCCAGACGTTCAGCTGGACCGCTCCGTTAACAACGCTGCCTCTAGCTCTCCGTTAACAACGCTGCCTCTAGCTCTCCGTTAACAACGCTGCCTCTAGCTCTCCGTTAACAACGCTGCCTCCAGCTCTCCGTTAACAACGCTGCCTCTAGCTCTCCGTTAACAACGCTGCCTCTAGCTCTCCGTTAACAACGCTGCCTCCAGCTCTCCGTTAACAACGCTGCCTCTAACACTCCGCTGCTACCTCTAACTCTCCGTTAACAACGCTGCCTCTAGCTCTCCGTTAACAACGCTGCCTCTAGCTCTCCGTTAACAACGCTGCCTCTAACTCTCCGTTAACAACGCTGCCTCTAACTCTCCGTTAACAACGCTGCCTCTAGCTCTCCGTTAACAACGCTGCCTCTAACTCTCCGTTAACAACGCTGCCTCTAACTCTCCGTTAACAACGCTGCCTCTAACTCTCCGTTAACAACGCTGCCTCTAACTCTCCGTTAACAACGCTGCCTCTAACACTCCGTTAACAACGCTGCCTCTAGCTCTCCGTTAACAACGCTGCCTCTAGCTCTCCGTTAACAACGCTGCCTCTAACTCTCCGTTAACAACGCTGCCTCTAGCTCTCCGTTAACAACGCTGCCTCTGACTCTCCGTTAACAACGCTGCCTCTGACTCTCCGTTAACAACGCTGCCTCTAACTCTCCGTTAACAACGCTGCCTCCTTGTTAACTCTCCTACGTTAACAACGCTGCCTCTAGCTCTCCGTTAACAACGCTGCCTCTAACTCTCCGTTAACAACGCTGCCTCTGACTCTCCGTTAACAACGCTGCCTCTAACTCTCCGTTAACAACGCTGCCTCCTGGATAACTCCACATCTGAGAGCGTTGCTAGGACCGGCGGCTGGTCATTCTTGGATGTCAGACAATTACCTTCGGGAAAATGTAAGGAGCAAATATCCGTGTTTTTTTTTTTCTTTAAATGCTAATTACACATCCTCCTGTTTTATTATTTTTATTATTATGGTTTCATTATTATTACTCCACCATCCAGCTTTCATCATAAAAAAAATTGATATATTATTGATTATTATCATTATTACTATCCATAACTGTCTTTAGCTTAGCCCGTGTCGCTTTCCAACTGTTGTGGTCCAGAATGAGCCATTTCAGGACTCTGTCACTTTAAGAAAACAAGCTGTTACTGGCCACGCCCACCAATCCCCTGATTGGCTGCAATGAGATGAGGAGTTTAGATAGGGAGGGGCTCCAAGTAGAGCTGCTGCTGCTCCAGCATCCACAGGGGTGGGGCTGTTCTATATTAATATCCCTGATGGAGACTTTTTCAAATGGCTCATTTTAGGTAAATACCTTCTGAAACCAAACTCTGACAGAAAAATGATGGACAGATTTTTTTCATGTTTAGAGTGTTTCTAGAGGACTGTAGAGACCCACATGGCATGCATAACATGTGCCCTTTTATAAACACATCAAAGGCAATAACCCAGTGAATTTGACAGATATTGGGCTAAAATGTCACGTAATCCTAGAGTCATCCAAAACACGTTCTCCCCCTTAAGAGGAAAATTCTGGCATTAATCTGGGGTGAGGCATTCCTTTAAGGAATGGTAGGTGGGTCTTTAATTGGTTCAGCATTTACTCCTGACATTTATGATGAGTTAAGAAGTCAAAAGGCCCAGTGATGTCAGGACCAAAGTCAAGCTCTCAGAGAAATTGAAAGGTCGTTGACCTCTGGGTCAGCTGGCTTTGATCCAGGTGGGAGAGTGAATAAATATGAAATGACAAGCAGTGACATTTATGTGAGCTGTAAGGGAGCAGATTTGCCTTTTCAAATGTGATTGTCTTGATTTAAAAGACATAACATTGTGGTCTGTTGTGCTGATGTCAGTAAAGCTGACAGATGATCACAGAGGGGATGTGGGTGCAGTCAGGAATCTGTGTAAGCCCGTTCAACCGCACACCGCCACCATGAAATCCTGTTTCAGCCCAGAAAATACCACCACCGGGAGAGGTTGTGTGTGTGTGTGTTTGTGTGTGTGTGTGTGTGTGTGTGTGTGTGTGTGTGTGTGTGAGTGTGTGAGTGTGTGAGAAAGAGAGAGAGAGAGAGAGATAAACAACAATAGGAGGCCAGGTGATGAATGATTTTGTCTGACGTGGCAGAGAGAGTGTTTTAGACAAAATTGGGCTCTTTTTCTCCTTCTTTCCTTCATGGACCTCCTTCCCTCTGGAGCCTGGAGGCGTTTGGCAGAAGCACTGCAGTCAGTGTGCCACCAAAATGGGGAATTAGCAAGTGGGGTTCTGGGTGTGTCTGCAGAGCTGCAGCAGTAAATCCAGAGTAAATCATTTTTATTCATAAATATCTCCCCAGTCGTGCAGATACTTAACATGAAGAAATATCTCTCTCTCTCTCTCTCTCTCTCTCTCTCTCTCTCTCTCTCTCTCTCTCTCTCTCTCTCTCTCTCTCTGTGTCTCTCTCTCTCTCTGTCTCTCTCTCTCTCTCCCTCCCTTTCTCTCTCTCTCTCTCTAACATGCATGCAAGTCTGCACGCACACACACACATGCTCTCTCTCTCTCTCTCTCTCTCTCTCTCTCTCTTTCTCTCTCTCTGTCTCTCCAATATGCATGCACACACACTCTCTCTCTCTCTCTCTCTCACTCTAAGCAGGTCATTTTGATTCCTGCAGAAAATTGGAGTTCCACTCCATCTCTCCTGCTCTCCCACACTCTCATTTGCATTTTCTCTCTTGGCTCGCCTCCATATCTTTCAATTTACCCTGTCACACCTGTTATTCACTTGTTTTTCTCCTCTGTTTCTTTTCTTTTTCCTTCTATGTGGCAGAGAAACCCTCATCTGAATGCAGAGCCTGTCACAAGCTCTCTCTCTTTCTCTCCACTGGCTTTGGGCATTTTTACTGCTCACCGCTGAAACAGAGCAATCATCTTTTTTATTTTTTATTAGAGAAAACACAAGTAGACCCCAAATTGTTCACTCGATAGTGCAGCACATGAAGACCTTGATAACTCATTCACTTTTATGTGGCTCTGCCTGTTATCTCGATCTGTCCTGCTCAGACCAAAGATGCAGACTTTCCAGTCGCTCTCTCTCTCTCTCTCTCTCTCTCTCTCTCTCTCTCTCTCTCTCTCTCTCTCTCTCTCTCTCTCTCTCTCTCTCTCTCTCCCTCTCTTTCTCTGTCTCCCCCCCCCTCTCTCTCTCGCCTGCAGACAAGCAGAGATAGAGGCAGGAGAGAGTAAAGGAGGGGCGAGCGGATGGCAAATGAGGTGTGGGTAAAAATTATGGAGGGACTGGGGAAGATTGCAGCAGCCCAGCCCTGAATGTGGAGCCAAGGAGGGTGGGGGAGAAATCATTAGTGTAGAAATCCAGAAGATTCAGATTCAGCAGTAGAGTAGATCTGCATCCACCTTCGCTACGAGGAAAAAGCATCTTTTGTGTTTCTCCCTTCCTCTCTGCAGTGGGGGAGTGTGTTTACCGTTGTGTCCAAAGGGAGACGGCAGGAAGTGTCCTCCAATCAGCTGTTAGTAATTCCTCTGATCTTGTAAAGCTGCTGATGGCCATTTATCACTGACCTGAGACAGGCGCTGCTCCACTCTCCTGCCACCTGGACGACTCACAAAGATTTTTCTTTCTCCTCCCACATGTAAAAACTGGACGAGCCAAACTGGACGACCAGGGGACAAAAGGAGGAATCAAGCGGATTTATTTGTATTTTTCCTGCAGCAGATGGAAGGTGGACTAACTTCGACTCTTGCATTTGAGCAACACAAGGCATCAATGCATTATTTATAATGTCATGCCACATTTTATTCTGAAAGCATGGAAGGCAGAGAATCATCCTAGCCACTCCAGTCATGTGAGGCTGACACATGCAGGAAGATGTGCAGAGGAGACGGAGGGAAAGGGTGACAGTTGGAGCACACCTGCCTGCTGAGCATGTCTGATGCCTCGCTTGCTGCCTGATTGGCTGCCTGCTCTCCGGAGTGTGACTATCAGGCTGTTTCCCTTAAGTTATCATGCTGCTCATTAAGCATGTGTGTGAGTGTTAATGTGTGGAGGCAGCGTTTTGGGATTTACACAGCCTCCACCAAAGGATGCAGGTGTCGTGAGGCTCTGAGTGAGGATTAGGACTTTGTTGATGGACCTTTCAGACAAGCCTCTCCAGCTGCGACCTCCTCGCTGGAGGATTAAAGAAAGAGAAAGATTTCCCCAACATGAGGAGACTCAGAGGGGAATGGAAAGACAAGAAGCGTACATTCAGCGAATCTCTGAAGGATCCAAACTGGGTTCTGCACTCATGAAATGACAGCTGGACAAGAATGGAGCAACCGTGGATGCTTTCTTAAGATTTGTGGGGAAAAAGAAACTTTGAGAGATCTGATAAGACAGAAAGCACAAACTGATCCATGAGCTTGTTTTAAATTGATTTTTCTCAGCATCCAAGAATCTTGTCTGATCACTGCTGGAGAGGTCACTAATCTAATCAGAATCCATCATTTGTGCCCCAGAGCAGGCGGAGTGGTGTGAAAACCAAGCAGGAAATCAATACAGCAGCATTTGTTTTGGTATCTAAGAGACGAGGCAGAAGAGTCAGAGTTTACAGATGTACACAAGTTTCTGACCGTGTGTGTGTGTGTGTGTGTGTGTGTGTGTACACTCTTATCTTAGCTGCACAGCAAGAGCTTACAGCTCCTAGGTAATGGTGTCATGAGCACCACCTCATACCTAGTTTTTTTGCCCTTTCAGTGAAGTTGCGTTAGGAATTAGCTCCGAGCATGGACTGATCCTCCACTAGATGACCAGAGCAGGAGAGTGTGCTGACGGGGGCTTTCAAGAGGACGCGTTATCTCAGCAGACACACACTCAGCACAACCTGGAAAGCTGCGGGCGTAGCAGGTGGGAAGCGTGGAGTGGGAGTGAGTGGGAACTATGTGGGATAGTTGCATTGTTTGGATGTTGTGAGTGTGGGGGTGTAGTAGAGCTCCTCTGGAGAGGAAAGCTGCAGTCTAAAGGCTTCAATCACCCAGTGCAGCTGAGCAAAACAAGTAGAAGAGCACAAGAGCTCTGCTTTTGACTGGAAATAAACGCCTGAGACCAGTGCCTGATGTACTAGTGAAGCACAAGCCAGCAGGTTCCTCCAGATTCAGAAAACCATTTTGGCTGCGGTCACATCTCAGAGAAACGCTGACCTGGTGTTGGGTCTGCAACAAGCACACAAACTTCAGCAGAATCTCTTTCTGCCTGAAATAGAAATCATC
>SSNS01000002.1:7386740-7472195 GCA_006937985.1 Aphyosemion australe
GTGCATGTGTGTGTGTAGGTGTGTGTGTGTGTGTTTAGGTGTGTGCGCGCTTGTGTGTATGTTTAGGTGTGTGTGTTAGTGTGTGTGTGCATGTGTTAGCGTGTGTGTGTGTGTAGGTGTGTGTGTGTGTGTGTGTGTGTGTAGGTGTGTGTGTGTGTGTTTACCAGTGACTGAACCAGGTCCATATTTACATTCACCCAGCACTTCCTTGGAAGCTTGTTTTTCCTGTTTCATCCTCACCCCTCTCACCCCCTCCTCCCATCTTTCCACTCTGAACTCTTTGCATCTCTTTCATCTGGAGCGGCATCACCCCCACCCTCATCTCCACAGACACCCCCACCTCCCGCTGTGAGACCTGGAGTATTTTCTTTATGAATCTGAGCTCCAGGTTTAAACGGCATGTGCCGGCTATGTGGGGACCTGCGTGTTCGTTCTGTGTGAAGCTAGCGTGGTTTATTAATAGCAGGTGTGTGGAATGACCCACTAACTCAGAGATAATAGAAACAGAACATGTTAATGTTGTAATGGATTCGTCTTCTGGTCGGGTTCAGAAAGGCTTCTAGCACCATGCAACCATCAGGCAACCATCATGCTCGGTGAAGTCATCTTCAAAGCAATCTCAGCACCTCTCATTGATAATGAATGAGAACCCCCCTTCTGTTCCTTCCATCAGTATTCATGCCTGTCACTCACGACCACTGAGCTGGCTCCTAATAGCTGTTGGTGCTGATGCACTAAAACACCACTCCTGTTGGGAATGAAAGCAAAGGTCCAAGCAGAAACGACGCACAAAGGAACCCACGGAAAAACCAACAGTGTTCATTTCTTTATCACCAATCTGCCACGTAAGATGGAAGCATCTTATTTGTTGCAAAGAATCTCATTAAGACAGACAGCAAGATTTATGGAGGAACATTAGTGCAAGGAAGGACAAACACACAAGGAGATGGAGCGGCTGAAATAGATGGAGGGTGAGGTGGTTCCTCCTGGGAGGGGACAGAGCAGACAGAACTGCTGAGGCAGCACGGCCAGTCCAGGGTCTGGAGGAAAACAGGAGAGGGAGGACGGAGGCAGAAAGACAACAAGGACATGAAAAAGAAGCCTAGATAGAGCAGGGGGATGGAGTTGCATCTGAATGAAAAAAAAATCTAAGGAGCTGAGTGTGGTAAGAAGGTTTGTGCGCTCGGCTGCACAGGAGAACATCGATTTGACACGCAATTACTGGAGAAGGACAAGAGACGAGAGAGATGGAGAATGAAGCCGGCTAGGAAATCTGTGACAGACAGCCAAGGTCAGCGGCTGAATAAAACTATACAAAACTGGATCAGTACTCCCTGAATCTCTCCCTGGTACAGCTGGCCTGTCTCCCCTAAGGTCATCAAGAGTTGAAAATGTGAAGAGATTCAGCTACTTTTCATTTTGAATGAATATTTGTTTTAATTCCATTTAGAGATTCCTGCCACTGGGACGGTAAACGTCTCCAAAAGGTTATAAATGTGACACAGATCTTGTAGTTTTGAATTTGATGGGACAGATCCAGTCCTGTCCCTGAGGCGGAGTGCTGTTGTGATGCCCACAGAGCAACATGATGTAGAACTTGCATAAACTCTTATAGAAGAAGCTCTAAACAACATTTTCATCATCCAGCTGATCGCCATGGTGATTGTTCACTAACTCCATCCTTGTGCCACCATGTCTCTGTCTCTCTCTTCACAGAAGGGTCATTTAGGCAACATGCTGAGCTCTCTTGATGCTGACGGTCGATTAAAGGTCTCTGTTTTCTGTCCACTGTCGTTCTCGTGCTGTTTTACACACGGTTCTGTTTAGCCTGCAGGAACACTAACACAGTAGATGTGCCTGTTTGGAGTGTGTTCATGTAAACTCACATGGTGTGTGTGTCGAGCCTTAGACAAGTACACTGGGGGAAAAAATGGATTTGGGAGCCACCAGTTGTGTAAGTTGTCCCACTTAAAAAGGTGAGAGGTCTGTAATTTTCATCATAGTTCTACTTCAGCTGTGAGACAGAAGGTAAAACCCCACAACATCACGTAGTGTGATTTTTAAAGAATTTATTTGTATAACAGAAAATAATTAGCACCTACAAACAAGCAAGGACTCTGCCCCTCACAGACCCATTACTTCTTCCATCCTCCACTCATTACCTGTATTAAGGACACCTGTTTGTACTTGTTATCGGTATAAAAGACACCTGTCCACACCTTCAAACAGTTAGACTCCAACCTGCACCATGTCCAAAGACCAGAGAGCTGCTTAAAAACACCAAGGACATGATTTTACCAGTGCACAGGACTGGGATGAGCCAATCTACAATAGGCTAGCAGCTTGGTGAGAAGAGATCAACTGTTGGAGCAATTATTAGAAAATGGAATAAATACAAGATCACTGACAATCGCCCTCAACCTGGGGCTCCATGCAGGATCTCACCTAGTCAGGTACAAATTATCTTAAACTGTGAGGAAACACAGTGGTTTTTGTCCTGGCCGTGGAACACTGGACCAGCTCTATACCCTTGGGGGGGTCCTGGAGGGTGCGTGGGAGTTTGCCCAACCAATCTACATGTGTTTTGTGGATTTGGAGAAGGCGTTCGACCGCGTCCCTCGGGGGGCCCTGTGGGGGGTACTCTGGGAGTATGGGGTACCAGGCCCCTTGATACGGGCTGTTAGGTCCCTGTACGACCAGTGTCAGAGCTTGGTCCGCATTGCCGGCAGTAAGTCGGGCTCGTTTCCGGTGAGAATTGGACTCCGCCAAGGCTGCCCTTTGTCACCGATTCTGTTCATAACATTTATGGACAGGATTTCTAGGTGCAGCCAAGGTGGTGAGGGGATCCGTTTTGGTGGCCTAAGGATCAGGTCTCTGCTTTTTGCAGATGATGTGGTCCTGTTGGCTTCGTCAGAACGTGATCTCCGGCTTTCGCTGGAGCAGTTCGCAGCCGGGTGTGAAGCAGCTGGGATGAGAATCAGCTCCTCTAAATCCGAGACCATGGTCTTGAGTCGGAAAAGGGTAGAATGCCTTCTCCAGGTCAGGGACGAGGTCCTGCCCCAAGTGGAGGAGTTCAAGTATCTCGGGGTCTTGTTCACGAGTGAGGGAAGGGTGGAGCGTGAGATCGACAGGCTGATTGGTGCTGCATCTGCAGTGATGGGGGCGTTGTACCGGTCTGTCGTGGTGAAGAGAGAGCTGAGTCGGAAGGCAAAGCTCTCAATTTACCAGTCGATCTACGTTCCTACCCTCACCTATGGTCACGAGCTTTGGGTAGTGACCGAAAGAACGAGATCGCGGATACAAGCGGCCGAAATGAGTTTTCTCCGTAGGGTGGCTGGGCTCTCCCTTAGAGATAGGGTGAGGAGCTCGGTCATCCAGGAGGGGCTCGGAGTAGACCCGCTGCTCCTCCACATTGAGAGGAGCTAGTTCAGGTGGGTCGGGCATCTGAGTAGGATGCCTCCTGGACGCCTCCCTGGTGAGGTTTTCTGGGCACGTCCAACCGGGAGGAGACCCAAAGGAAGACCCAGGACACGCTGGAGGGATTATATCTCTCGGCTGGCCAGGGAACGCCTTGGGATTCCCACGGAGGAGCTGGCCCAAGTGGCTGGGGAGAGGGAGGTCTGGGCTTCCCTCCTTAAGCTGCTGCCCCCGCGACCCGACTCCAGATAAGTGGAAAAAAATGGATGGATGGATGGATGTGAGGAAACAACCCAGAACTACATGGAGGCAAACGGTCAATAGTGTATGTATGATGAAAGTTACACACCTTTCATCTTTTTAAGGTGAACAACTTGTACAATCTGTGGTTGCCAAATACGTTTTTGCACCACTGTAGTTGTAGCCTCCTCTAGTTACTAACTCGGTCTGATGTTAGATTTCAATCATTTTAACCTTGACTTTTTTTAGATGCATCTTTTTTATTCACATTTGTGAAATTTTATTTTCAGCAGCTTTGTGTGTCACGAGTAAATTTAAACATGGAAATTATCCCATTGTGGGATAAATAAAGTCTAATCTTATCTTAAAGAGGTCCTAGAATGCCTTTTAATCAACAATCTAAAACAGCTCTGAGCCTCTAAAAAGCATCAGAAATGTTCTTTAGGCTTTCATCTGTCCCAGGAGCCCTGATACAGGCCATTCTAAACCCCCTAAACAAGCCTTGCTGTGAAAAGAGCTGTTAGTCCCTCCCACTTGGCCAGGACATGAATATGATAATGAGCTGCTTGCTGATTGGTTGGTTTCCCCAGAAGGCCTCAGACGTATGCAGGTTTGAGGAGGCGTGGCTCCCCCTAGTGACGTGTTAAGGAAGGCTTTCTCAGAACAGAAGTTTTTCTCTCACCTTTTTCAACTTTCTAATTTACATAAAAGTAGGTCACACACGGCTTTGACTTTTTGGCATGCTGCTGTTGACCACCCAAGCTGTCTTATTCAACAACAACAAGGAACATGTTGGTTTACATTCTAGGTCCTCTTTAAATTAATTTACAATTTTATGATGAACAAGATGCGTCTCATCAGTTTTCACTTTTTCTTTCCCCTCGTCTCCTTTCTGCTTCCCAGTTGTCTGAATGTAACAATCTGTTGTGATTGTTTGTTTTAGGTGAATGGGAAGGAGTTGTCTCGTCTTTCTGGAGACCCCACCCTGGACATTCGAGACCCGGTCCTGTCCAACATCCTGAGGAGGGGGGCCCGCAGACGGGCGGGCCCAGCCGGAGCTCCGGGAGGACAGGTGCCAGTGACCATGGGCATGGCCGACTGTGTGGACAGCTGCACCCAAACGGACATCAGCTTCCAGCATATGTTGACTCTGGGCAAGAGCAGCCAGCACCCCTGTGGAGCTCCACCCCCACCCGACCCTCCGCCATCCCCTCCTCTACCACCACTGCTGGAGCCGTATCTGTTCAACGAACTGTGAGTGACAACTGGCTAATGGGTTTGTGTTCCTCACCTGCTATAACCACCAGCCATTAAAGGCGGGGTTTTCCTGCATCTGATGGTATTTCTGAGATCTGATCAAAAACAGCTGAACTCATCGTACTCAGACATGGTGGTAAACAAAAGGAATGACGAGCCTTGAATCATTTTCCTAAATGTTCTGATCCTCAGCTTCCCAGAGCCGGTGTACTATGACCCCACTGACTACTTTGACATCACTCAGCATGACGTGGACCGTCACGATGAGTTGGAATATGAGGTCAGAGCCTCTCAGCTCCCTCAGCCTGTTTTACAGACAGCCGCCTGACTCGTCCTGCCTGACATTTCTCTAATTCCCACCACAGGAAGTGGAGCTGTACAAGTCTCGTCAGCAGGACAAGCTGGGTCTGACGGTGTGTTATAGAACTGATGATGAGGAGGACCTTGGCATCTATGTAGGAGAGGTGAAGATGGTGTCACGTAGTTTAAAATGACCTTTTTCATTTCATATTCATAATTATTTCAACATGTTGTCCTTTTCTTTTTAAAGGTGAACCCAAACAGCATTGCTGCCATGGACGGACGCATCCGTAAGGGAGACAGAATATTACAGGTATCCATAAAACTGGAGCACTGGATAACGTCAGGGTTGGGTTACTTTTGCTGCAAAGGGATCCTAATTTTCTGAAAGTGAAGATTTTATTCTATCAGCCAGGCAGAAAAGAAAATGTGCAACTTAATTGCACATGTCCTTGGAGTAAAAGTCCTACATTACCTGTTCCCTCCCTGTCAGATAAATGGAGTGGACATCCAGAACAGAGAGGAGGCGGTAGCTCTTCTCACCAGGGAGGACAGCACCAACGTCTCACTGCTCCTCGCAAGGCCTGAGATAGAGGTGAGGAAATTGGGTATGTGGTCTTCAGGGAGAACAAGGGAGGCTCATTTTTTACCGCCGACCCAAAAAGCAGGACACTGCTCTCCATTTATCTCACTATTTATGCAGCTAGACGAGCTTATCTCAGACGAGCTGCACTGGGTCTAATCCTGCAGGATGTCGACAGTAGAGCAGAGATGGCTTTAACCACACTTCATTTCTCACTCGGTCATTATTGACAGACGTGGGAGCACTTTAACACACCGTTCCCAGGTCACCTATGATCACACAGCTTCACTCACGTCAACCCCCTCAAATACGATCTTATCATTACAGAAATGTGCTGGAGACGAGCAGAGGCTACGAAAAATGAGAATGAATCTGTGTTCTGTCTGAGCTAGAGGGCAGGTTTAGAAGGTCCTCATTAAAACGGGAGGTCAAACACACACACACACACACACACACCTTTTTTCCTTTTTTTCAGAAATGCGTCCTTGTGTTTAAATATATGAACGCTACCTGCAAAAGCCTGACAGGATTTATGTTGTTGCACATTAAGATTCAAGCCAGGGAGAGCGGGAGCGTGGAGAATCATCAGAGGGGAAAAGCTCAAGCAGAGATTAAAGCTTGATCTGTTGTCTTAGAGGGAGACCGGTGAAGAACTAAAGAATAAGAATGAAGTTAAAGACGATCAATCTCTCGTCTGGCTGTCTGAACGCCGTTCACATTCTGATCACACCAATTACCAAGGATCTGCAAACAAAGAGGAAGAGAAGGACAGCGTGAAGCTGCTCAAGTGTTGGCTTTGGAAAACAGAATTGTTTTAATCAAATGTGCAATAAGATTAATTCTAGCAGATTTGGTTCTTTTGAGCTGGGATTAAAAAATCTCTGAATAACTAATCCCTGGAATACTGTGTGTGTACAATAAATCAGTGGTTCCCAGCCTTTTTCCCACTAGGACCCTTTGCTTATGTCCAAGATGAGTCAGGGCCCCCCAACCCCAACTCTCAGCCCCATACACACATCAAAAATGCATAAACACAAACGTCCTACAGACATACAGAGTTATAACTCTTATACAGAGTCTCGATTATTCTAGTCGGTGTGTTATTGAGATTTTATTAGTGTAATTTTTACAAATAGAATCGTGGTAACCTCAGCACAGAAAATATGTTGGGACCCCCTGCAATCTTGTGGGGACCCCCTTGGGGGGTCATGGACCCCAGATTGGGAACCACTACAATAAGGCATTTACTAGACATTTCACTGTGGAAACCAGTGGTGGTGATAAAAGTGTTGGTGCTCCATCTGGTGGTAGAAGGACGTGCTGCAGCCTAAATCACCCAAAGGGGATTAGAGAATAACTGAGATTATCACCTAACTGCAGATGGACAAATGATTCTAAACCAAAGCTAAATCTTTATTTCAACTACTTTGCAGCCAAACACAACCTCGTTAGTCACTAGTCCTCCACCGTGTCAGACACCAGGAGCTGGATGAAGACGAGTCATTGTTAGGGCCTCGTGGAAATTTAGTTTTTATTGTCAAGAAAACAGTTTGAAATTGTAACTCATCCATAAATATGACGAGGTAAATACTGCTGCTCATCAACACTGAATGTGTTCAATTTAAAGAGCTCAGGTAGCTGTCCTCATGCTGCCTGTTCATGTATAAAAACATTGGTCTCCAAGGTCATTTTACTTTTTACATTTCTCTCCATATAAATTATAACACTTCAAGAAATATCAAATGTCAGTTCTCCAGATGCATAACATTGTAACATCATGTCTCCTTTGTCTCTGTCTTATTTCTGCTTCTCTACAATCCAACGATCTAAACTCGCCCACCTGTGCCTGACGCACCTTTACCTGTAAGAATGACAACCAGTTGGATCCTGATGAGCTGGGCTTGGAGCCACTGGACCGGGCCGTCCACCTGAGCAGCAGTCCCAGAGGGAGGACCAGCCCCTCCCTTCCAGGAACGGGACAGACCAGTGGTGTGTTTGGAGGTGTGCTCCCTAGCCACAGGGACTCACCTGATTTGCTCCAGACAGTTCTGAGCAACAGCCAGGAGCTGGACAGTGGGGTTGGACGCACAGATGAAAGCACACGCTACGAGGAGTCCTCAGAGCATGACCTTCTGGGGGACGACCACACCAGCGCCTCCAACACCAATGCTACCAACACGCCAGGCAGCATGCGTAAGTTTTTCTCCAGCAGAGGGGACACTCCTCCCCTGCTCCACTCCCAGGACCTCCAGTTCAGCACGGACTCCCTTCTGGGACTGGACTTTTTTAATGGAGGAGGCCTGGAGCAGTTGGAGCGACTGGAGAGGACCTACATGGCTGACTCTGTCAGGATGATGATGCCTGGGCTAACTGAAGAAGAGTGCGAGAGGTACAAGGAGCTCCTGGAAATCAAGTGTTTCTATGAGAAGAACTGTAATGCTCAGGAGCTGGTTCAAGAAGATGGAGGTGTCCCTCTGGATGAAAACAGAAATGAGAGCCTGACACAGCATGAGATGGCCCTCCTTGAAGAGGAGCTACGACACTTGGAGTTCAAGTGTCGGAACATCCTGAGAGCGCAGAAGATGCAGCAGCTAAGAGAGCGTTGTATGAAGGTGTGGCCTCATGAGGACAAGAATGGTGCCGTAGGACCTGGACGACTGGAAATGAACGGTCCTTCGGTGGGGGAGGAGGGCAGTCATCATGCTCTGTCAGACATCAATGAGCTTCCAGAGAGGGAACGCTCTGATAAGGACAGCACGAGTGCCTACAACACTGGAGGGGAAAGCTGCAGGAGCACACCTCTGGTCAGCGAACAGTACCCCTCACCCTCCACACAGAGTCTGGAGGGAGTAGAGACTCTTACTCCTCCTGGGGCAATGCCTCCAACCTGCACCCGGCAGAAAGAGAGGGGAACCAGGTCTGAACGGCGGGATGGAATACAAGCCAACCTAAACCAAACATACTCTCCAAGTTCTCACAGAAGAGGAGCTGAGAACAAGACATCCAGTCCAGGTGCAAAGGTCAGGTCTCTGTCCCGGGATGTGGGAACCAGGAGGGGCTCGGATGGAGGCGTGAGACGGAATCCCAAAGCCAGCGGGATGCCGGAGAGAGCTGGTGGGCGCAGTGCCGAAAACAGCCCTTATCTGTCCCGTCGTCAGACGGAACAGCCCCCCCAGCGTTACCTGAGCTGCATGCAGCTGCGGTCCCCCTCAGCCTCTGAGCACCTTGGGGGACTCCGAAATGCTCTCAGAGAGGGGAGCATGGAGCTAGGAGGCGATGACAGTCCCATGAGCTTGGGCAGCACCTGTAAAGATGCTCCCCTGGCCCCAGGTGCTGTACCCTTGCCCTTGCCCCCTTCACTGCTGCCTGCGTCTCCTAGAATGGAGTGGAAAGTAAAGATCCGCAGCAACGGCTCACGCTATGTGGCCAAACGGCCTGTGAGGGATCGCCTCCTAAAGGCCCGTGCCATGAAGATCCGAGAGGAACGCAGCGGGATGACGACAGACGACGACGCCGTGAGTGAAATGAAAATGGGTCGCTACTGGAGCAAAGAGGAGCGCAAGCAGCAGCTGCTGAAGGCTCGAGAGCAGAGGCGGCGGCGCGAGTTCATGATGCAAAGCCGGCTTGACTGCCTGAAAGACCGGGACAAGGAGCAGGGCAGCAGTGGAGGGGGGCAGCAGGGGGCTACACAGCAGCAGGAGGCCACCTCCATCTTAGAGCTTTGCCACCGCAGGAGCATGAAGAAGCGCAGCCGCAGAATCCTGGACAACTGGTTCACTATACAAGAGCTCCTGGCACACGGGAGCAGGTCGGCCGATGGGAAGAAAGTTTACAACCCGCTGCTGTCTGTAACCACCGTCTGAAACTAGACGGACAGGGAAAGACGCAGCGGGTTAGGAAAAGATCTAAAGAATCTACTGGATCCATAAACTAGCACACTGGACAAATATCAGTGCTGAGAATGCAACACATTTCTGATAGTACAGACAAGAGTTCTCAAATTAAAACTAAATACACTGAAGATCCAAATGCATCACATCTGAAGGTAGGGTACAGGTCTTTAGACCAAAAGCAGAGCACAAGCTGCGTTCACAGCCTGCAGAAGCCCACATGCTCACAGGCAGAATACGTTCTCGTAACTGATGGGGAAGAAACGACACAGCTGCGAAAAAATTCCTCCAGTGCCATAAAACTGTAGATTTAATGTCCAAAGTGAACCTTTTTTTTAAACGAAGCACATCTTTAGAATACTTTCTGTGCTAGTACACGTTTTTTATTATTGTTGTTGCTGTATGTGTTCATGATAGTTCCTGTTTTCAGCATCACCATCTGACCGTAGACGCCTGTTGTAACGAGCCGTGCCTTTCTTCCAGGCAGAACCACCTGTAGCACAATTTAAAAACAGAGCAATGAAACGGAGAATAGACTCTTTATTAAAGTACGGTGCTGCGAAAACGCGTCAGTCTCCAGGTCTGGTTTACTTTAACATTTGTGACAATTAAATGTTTCAGGTAATCAAAAACGTCAAAATCAAAGAACCCTCAGATAAATATAAAAGGCAGTTTTTAAATGAGGAAGGCTTTCCAAAGCAACTGGACTGTGATTAACCACGTTATTTAGAAAGTTAGGTGCAGCTCCACCAGACACAAACCGGCCTGTAGAATTAGGAAATCACACCAACAGAGCCTTTCTGACGTCGTTAAACGGGCTAAACGATCTCAAAAAGCAACACATCCTGACCGGTTCTGAATAGAATCAAGAAGAAATTGAGCCAGAACATCTAAAGCCTCAGTGGTTAAGGTCAGAGGTCAGGATCCAACAAGATGGGATGTAAACAAGCATTCAAACGTAAAGGTCAGAGACTTCTCCACAGGAAAATGTTGGTCTGGATGGCTTTTTGTCTTAAATGAAAACTGAATTTTCCATTTGCTGAGATTTTTTGTTTTAGGTGTTTAATCTGAAACATTTTAGACCAAAAAAGGCAAAAATAGAAAAAAATAAAGCTGTTTTCACAGAACGAGTAAAAACCAACCAAACGCTGAATGAGTTGGTGTTTTATGGACGACTGAAGAATCACAGCTTACCGTGAGCTTGTTGCTCCGTTACAGTTTACACCAATATGAACCAGAAGTGAAGCACCTGCACCAGCCCTTCTCTCTGCTCCTCTGAATGTGAAATAGGCAAAAGTCACATGTTTATATTAAAAGCTGCTTTTTCATTTGGTTTCATGCATGTTTGATATTGAGTTGCTTTTCACTTCAGTCTGAAGGCTTTTACTCTAGTTGTTGTCTTTCTATGACCTTGTTAGAACCCTAGCATAGACAAAAACATTTCATTGTTTGTTCAAAAATGTGACGTGTCTGAAATTTTACATCCAAGCCTTTTCTAAATAAACGCTGTGATGATGAGAGCGTGCTTGTTTGCTGTTTAAGGTCTCAGAAATAACCAGCCCACCAGTCCTAAACAATTCTAAACCTTTATTTTTTCCTAACAAGAGTGAAAAGAAACAAAGGCAACAGTCAAATAAAAGGTTTATACACAAACTCATGACAACTCCGTGTCAGCAATATCAACAATAATAATAATATAACAATTTGAGCCCAGAAACAAAATGAAAGTGAGTTACAGTAAAGTTACCTTAACCATCAAATAGATTATTACATGGTAGGGGAGGAGACCCAACGGAAAAAAACATGGAGTCTAAAGGATGGAGCCTAAAAATAAAAAGCTCTGGGAGGAAACGGGAGAAAGAAAGTCAACAGGTACATCTTTTTTTATTTCATTTTAGGAAAGTAGCACCAAAACATGAACGCGTTTTAACACTTCCCAAAATTTCAGTTATTGAAAATGCATGTCCTCTCAAACCTGCTGTGAAAGTAAAAGTTAATACAACAACGAGAACCAAATAGCAAATGTAACCATGGTGCCGTTTGTCTCTGGTCCTCCACTGCACCTCAGTGAGAAGACTGGTGAGCAATACCTGACTAAACGAACGCATAGCTTATCCAACGATGGAACCGGTGAGCTCAGAGGAAGTGAAACTGCAGCTGCTGGTCCTGAACCTGGCTCTGGCTGAACGATCCTTTAGCAGAGGCTGAAAACAAACGGGCTGACCTTAGGGTCCAACAACGCTCAGAGGACAACAGGTTCCAGGGTGGGGGGGTCTGGGTAAGGTGGGCGTGAGGAATAATGAACGAGCTATCGATGAGACGCTGGAGTGTAGCAGCAGAGTCATTCCTCTGTTAGTGTGTGAATGAGGGATGGGGGGTATACAGAGGAGGGATGTCCTGCATCTTTTCAGTAAATTGACACCGTCTTCTGGCACAAAGTTCTGCCTCGTATATGTCTTGAACAAATCCACAGCTCTGGTGTTGACTCCATCACAAAACCTGCATGGACATAAATAGAATAATGAATTTTGAGCACCTTCCCTCCGTGTGAGAGCACGTCCAGCTAGAACCATAACTACCTCTGGTTTGATGTGGACAGACACGGGAGCAGAGGGGAGGCTTTTGAAAGGACAGGACTTCTTTGACTGTGAGACGTCCAGAGACTGTTCTCCTGCTCCCTCAACACCACCACCTCTGTGGCCCTTTCTCTTCCGTTTGGACTCCTTGGTACGTCTCACCCGTCTCTGCTCGTCGAGGTCGATCTAAGAGACAGGAGGACAAAGTTAGAAGTCCAGCAGCATGTCTGTAACTAGGACACAACAGGAACATTAGAAACAAATCAATACTGCTGCTGCACTCATTCCCACCATCACCACAGAGCCTCCATGTTAAAGCTGAACTAACCGCACCTGGATGAGTGTGCTCAGAGTTGCTCCAGGTGGGTCAGAGGAAGCTTGCAGGACTCTGTAGATGGTTTGTGTCTGGTCCAAGGACACCTCCAGCAGATCTCCTTCTAGCTGCAGCTCCTCCAGCTGCCTCCTGGTGTCTGGGGACAGCTCCACCACACGGCCCTTCAGCAAAGGCAGCAGGGGCAGCAGAGAGCCCACGTCTGACAGGAGAGCAGGAACAGTTAGGTCTCGTGTCTGTGAGGTGGAGCTCACTTCTGTTGTGACATCAGCACATCTTACCTGTAACTTCTGACTTCTTGCTGACACCATTTTGACATTGATCCTACCGAACACGGACATGAGAGAGAGCTCAACGGCCGGAGTCAAGAGTTAATACACTGAGAGAACTCTGCTAGCAGGAATACGACTCTTACCTGAGTAGTGTTGCTGTCCTCTGATTTCTTTTTAGGAGACTCCTCTGTTAGATCGATGACATCATCTTCTCCTTCCCCTCCCTCGGAGTCTGATAAAACAATGACTGAATTCCCTTTTGTCTCCTTGTCCTCCTCCTCTGCTCTTTTGGCATCACACTGGAGTGTTTCTTTGAGTTCTTGGAGCTGAAGCAGCACCTGCTGCAGCTCTGGCGTCTCCAGCGCCTCCTTGGCTCGACCCTGCCATGTGATGGCCCTCTCTGTGAGGCACTGCAGAGCTTCTCCTTCAGGCAGACGTACGGGTAGCCTCTGCAGGGCAACAAGTAGAGCCAGAATAGTCTCCAGACGAGGGCGCCGTGAGCGCTGGCACTGAGGACACAGGAAGTGGGTGTCCCAGTCCCACCAGCAAAGGGGGTTGATTGGTTGTCCAGAGGAGGGCAGTAGAGAAGGAAAGGGGACGCAGCTGCCGTGGAACCAGTCCTTACAGAGATGGCAGCGAAGCTGAGGAGCCCGAGGCGGTCCAGAACAAACACACACTGACTGAGGAGGGCTGGTGCAGCTGTGGTTACCGTTTCCGTTCTCTTTTACAGAGTTCTCAGAATGGCTGGATGTGTTTGTCTTCGTGGTCTCCTCCCACCACCGGTTCTCCTTACAACCCGTTGTAAGTCCAGATTTACACAGGTTCACCTTCTGTAACCTGAGCAGGGTCTCTTTTTCCTGGTGTTCCCCTTCTTTGAATGCCATCACCTGAAAATGAGAGGAATCACATTTACAACCACAGCGATGAGGCGTCAAACGCGGGCGAAGGCAAAGATTTAGGACTCTTACAATAGCTGCAGGGTCCCTCAAGGCCTGAGCCGAGAGTCCCAAAGTGTTGGAATCAGAATCATCCACAGGTTCCTCCAGCAGGACCGCCTCCACTCGCTTCTCTCTTCTTTTTGCACACGGACATAAGACCTGCAGGGGTTTCATGAGGGTCACGTTACGCTGCACTGACATACGTGTGCACGTCTTCAAGTCAAATGCTGTTTGTAAATAAAACGTCCCGTTTTCGCTGACTTTACCTCTAGCAGACTGTGCTGGCTGTTCTTCTTGAGGAAGGTCTTGGTGGCCTTGTCCCTCCAGGAGTGCGCACTGGCCACCTGCAGTTCCAGCTGCCTTAATTCTTCCATGAAGACTGGCAGGTCTCTTCCGATAGCCACCAGGCCCTCAAGGTCATCCAAACATGGGTAATGCTCTCCATTCTGCAGCAGCACATTTCAGGAGTTCACCACAAATCAAACCAACACGGGTGTTAAATGAAGACAAAGGCTCACCTGTATTTCTTCCAAGTCTGTTACCCAGGCCCGAGCTCGCACTAAACAGTCCTGCAGAGCCAGAATGTTGGGCAGCTTGACTGGAATGAGTTGGGCCTCGTTCACTATGGCCTCCAGGGTGGAGAGAGGATGCTTTTGCCTTGAGGGGCAAAACAACAGACTCTTTAATGTCAGGATTAACTAGAACAGAAATCCCAGGTGCTACTGCTGCAGCTGGATACGTGTTCTGGGTGGAACCGTGTCGTACCTTTGCTCTAAGCAGATCTGAGCCTTTTCCTCCCACCGTTCTGCAATCGTGAGCAGCTCCTGAAGCTCCGCCATGGCCGTTTCTACAGACCCACTCTGAGGCACGTTGCAGCCTGCTTCCATCAGGTTCCTCAGCACATCCAGGGTCACTTCGTGCTTCTCCCCTCCTTCTGTGCCGAGCGTTCGTCTCACCTCTTCCAGCCAGTGGCCTTGCTCCTTTAGGCCCTGGAGGAAATTACACTCTGGAGCAATCACAGGCAGGCTGGCCCCCTGCTCCAACAAAGACTCCAACTGCACAGGCGCTGGTGAGTCTTTCCTCCAGTCCTTGTTATTGACGAGAACTTGAGCCCGTTTCTGGAAATCTTCAACTGTCCCCAGGACCGCCTTAAACAGAAACACGACATTACAGATCAGTTGTGTTTTCTGAGATTTATGAGGCCATTCTTTCTGCAACTCCAGATATAACAACCTGATTTACAGAAAACAAAAATACCAGCTCTTTAGTTCATCATTATATTATCATCGTCATGGTTCTTACCTGAACTTCCTCCAACTGGTTTATCACACAAGGCAAGTTGAGCATTTTCTCCACCAAGGCCTTCAGCTGCTCCAGACTCATCCTGCCTTCACTAAGAACAGCAGCATGTTTAATAATAAATCAGCCCTTAGGAGTAAAGGTGAGCCTGGCTTCAGCTTACCCGCTCTTTGTGTTACTCAGCAGCTCGGCGCTGGTCTGCTGGCAGTAACTTATGTCTTTGAGAACAGAGTTGAGTTTCCTGAGAAGTTCATTGTCTGGAAACTTCTTTTCTGCAGCTTCCATCTTTAGCTTCTCCAGGTCAGAAATGTCTAAAATGAAAGAAAAATCTAAAATTTAGAAAAAGCAAAAACAGACGTTCCTCCAAGGGCTGATGGGAACCAGTTATGCTGACCACCCACCGATCTTATTTCCTTCTTCCTGCTCAAGCATCTCTTTCACTCGGTTGGCCCAGGAGTCGAATGACTCGGATCGGACTTTTAATCGATGTAACATCGCTAACAACTCATCCAAGGTGTATCTGTACCTGCACATGATTGAGATGTGGAAACACTGTAAATGGAGAGCAGCACTGGTGTGTTACAGCAGCTCAGGTGTTTATGGGAGGTGAATACCTGAGGTAGAGTTTTTCAGTGGGGCAGTTGCACAGATCTTGAGTGTGATAGAGACACACCAGACGCTCGGGGCAGTTGGAGCAGGCCAGAGCAGAGAGGAAGCACGTGGTCTTACATTTATCACACTGTCTCTCGTCATCAGGAAGCAGCTCAAAGGCCTCCCGCTCTGCCTCTGTAATGCCCTGCCAGTCCAAGAAAGAATTGAAATAATCCGTCTGAATTTTCTCTCGTTTGCAAGGCTGAGAATATTCCTGCTTTTAATCACACTGACGCGCGTTTATCATGGCTGCCTCGCCTAACTTGGGTTTGTTTGAAGCGTTGTTTGTGAGCGTCCTCTGAACTTAACGCAACGCAGTCACAAGCTGCAATTAATGCGTAACCAGTAGGGGGAGCCGACATGCTTCGTTGTCTCCTCTGGTTTAGAGATCAAACCATCTACGATACAACTGCTGTCTTTTTCTCTGTCATGATCTCTGCTGCTGATCTCTTCTATTGTCGCCGTGTTTGTTTTGTTTGTACTCTACAGACCATCGGGTCTGAGTTCTCTACTGTGCCCCCTAGTGGAACACTCCAGTACTGCGTGTGACGCAGCAGCAAGTATGTGAACAACACGCTGCCTGCATCAACGAGAGGTTAAAGAGCAAGAATATTCCCAGCCTTAGGCAGCAATAAAACAGATTCAACATGACACAACCCGTATTTAGTTCTACATGAAATGGACTCTGACTAGAGCTGCATGTTACGTTTGACCATCAACATCAAAACATACGTGTGTGTGTGAGTTTGTGGGTGGGGGGTTGATCAAATGTTGGAAGCCTACATCAGGACTCCAACGCATTCTTTGTAAGAAAGACGCGTCTGGAGGATCAGTCGTGTGTTCTGCTGGACGTGAGACTTGTGGACAAACTATTTTATGGGAGGACATATAAAGACGGTTTTCGTTTGAGATGGTTCTGTTCTGTCAGTGACACGAGGTTTCAAACTGAGTTGGACATTATTTTGCATTTCCAAGTGGTTTGACCAGAATGTGTTACTGCATCTACAATTATGGTTGCATCGTGTAGCAATAGGATGCTATTTGACCCAGAGGAATGCCATTTACCCTCGCGGTACGTAAAGCACTGACAGGTTAATCTATTGGTGGCAGGAGTGCAGCATAAGCTAAAGTTCTTTTCTAGTCATTTCTGTATTTTTTATTATTGAAGGGTTGGAAAACAAATCTCCATGTGAATTCTTCCCAGCTCTAACTCACACAACCTCTAGAGTTGATTTCTGTGCCTCACCCTTTCCATCAGATTCTTGCGCAGCTTTCTCTCCTCCTGAACAATAATAAACATCTCCCGGTGTGTCGCTGCAGCCAGGTTCAGGTCTAGCTTCTCTGGACTCGCAGCCATTTTACAGGTGAGCTCCTCGTGAGAGAACACACAATACCTCCTCAGATGGCGGTAATGCTCAATACAGTGACGACCAGCTGGGAGCTAAAAGGGAGAGAGGAACGTGATCTTGGTGACATTGTTTAAAAAAGCTTCTCTCCATACTGAGACACAGTAAACTAACAAACCCAATCAGCAGTGCAGAAGTTGACGGCCTCTGCGAAGTTGTATCCCTGATTGAAGCCACTGTGGTAGGCTCTGGGGAAGGTGATCACAAACTCACCTGCACACTGGTTAGTGCGTACAACCTGCCAGGAAGCAAACAGAAAGTCAAAGAGAGCAGACGGGTTTCTCCTGAACAGGTGCTGACTCGGGACTGACCGGGACTCCGTGAGCCATGAGGATATTGGGGTTCATGATGGTGACCAGCTGATGCAGGAGGTCAGGCTGAAACTCAAACAGCTCTGGGGTCAGCTTGTTCATAACTTCTTCAAGCTGCTCAGCTGCCACAGATGGAACTCCATACCAGGTCTTGGGTTCACCCCTAAAGATGAAGCAGAACCCCTCAGACATCATTAAAGCTCCTTTGCTGACATGTGAGGATCCAGAACACATGTAATAAGTGTACCAGTGCAGGTAGTTGATGGAGTAGCTCCAGTGATCCTCGATGTGCCAGCAGAAGGTAGAAAACACCATGCCAACATAAAGCCACGGCACCTTCATCCCAGAGATGTCTCCGTTGATGTGGCACAAGAGCGACTGCTCCAGAACAGGCATGACGTTCAGGTTCCAGCCACAGCGAGCGTACTCCTGTCCAACAACAACAAACACAGCTGGAGTCAGCAACATGGCCCAGGAGAGAGAACCAGGACACTCCTCTCTGGCTCATCTACGAACTCAATCAGAATTATTAGACTACTTTTGTCTCTTTACCCTGCTTTTATATTTGCAATTATTAAAGTTTAGTGAGACTTCAACACTTAGACACATGTACCCTACCTCAATGTTTTCAACTAGAAGTCCTGTAAACGGCTCCATGCCTAAGATGCCTGTTATGATTTGATGTGTATCATGTCACCTAATGATGCTTTCTTTAAACAACCAGATAAAACTAGATCTAGCAAAAGGTTGAGTTTAGGTACTGCAGTCCCAGGTGTGCACGCCAACATTTAAAAAAAATAGCTTAGCATCAAAAAGTTATAAACGTGTGTAATCATAACATTTACAGGCAGATTTAGGATAAACTGAAGTTTGTTTCTGGATAAAATTCCAATCTTAATGATAGCTTGTAAAAGGTCTGAGGAGAACCGGTGTTTCTGTTTTAGGCCCGTCACACGGCAGGATTATTAAATGGTCAGATGGTTTTTAAAACATGACACCCCACAGTGTGTGGTGTGTCCAGCAACGAGGCAACAACAACAGTACACCCACAGCCGAGGCTACGGCCTATAAAAACACCTATTTACATGGAGTGCTGCAGGTTGAGTAAATCTCACCACTAGCAGCTAAATGTAGCAACTCTGGAGCATCCAGGTCACAGTCAGGACTTTCACATTGTTGCCCAAAATAATGCTTTTAAAATAACTTTCCTATGAATCTGTAAAAGCTTGGTGACTGGAGTCTGAGCTTTAGATTTTGGGAAGTGTTGAACGTAAAGAACCCAGAGACGCACCTCCTCTTCCTTGGTGAGCTGCTTCTTCCCGTTGTTCATCGGAAAGCCACTGCCAAACTCTTTAGAGTGAATATCAGCTCCGTACTCAACAGTCACGTCTTCTTCGATACAGCTGACTAGTCTCCAGAACTCCCTCTCCACCAGCTCAGGGGGAACCATCTACACACAAACGTCTGACATCAGCCACTCGTCTCTTTGGCTACAAACAGATTTCCTCCTTAGGCAAACTTACATGAACAGGCATGTTAAAATAATCTGCTTTGAAAGAATCTGCCATTTCTCCAAAACTCTGCAGGGTATACTCCCTTGTTGCTTGTTCAAAGCCAAATGCTTCTGAAGGTTTCTTACACTCCTGTAACAAAGAGAAAGTTAAAACTGAACAAGTCTTGTTGGCCAGGAGACGTCAACAAGAGCGCATCGACATTACTTACCTCTGCGACACACTTTGGGCATCTCCATTTGCATTTAGGAGGATCCGTGAGTGGGGGTAGCAGACAGTAAATGTGATAGTTCTCATCACAGCTGTCACACTGGAGAAGTTTCTCATCATCGTCTCCACGGCCGCACATGCGACAGACATAAGAATCCACCTTCAAAAGGAGTTGGGTTGCTGTTAGCTGGTTGGATGTCTGCTTTTACCACGCTGATCTGACAGGTCAGTGGATGTACTTACACACTGTGGGTTGTTAGGGTTGCGTCTTAGCCTCATTGTCATTTTGGATTCATCCATATCATCTCCTTCCCCATCATCCTCATCCTGCTGTTCTTCTTTCTTCACTTCCGTCTTTAATGGAACGCTGTGAGGAGGCATTGGAGGTTTGGATGGGCTTCCATCTGGCTGCAACTCCTTAGGCTCTGGAGGCTCGGATTTCACTGGGACGTCACCAGAAGCCGGGGACACGCGCTCTTTGATCGTTAGAGTTTGAGGCAGCTCATCTAGAGCAGGACACATTCAGGATTCGACTCAGAAATCTCACACAGCAACATATACATAATGGAAGGCTAAAGGCTTCAAGGTGGAATATGTTCCTATCTGAACTATAAAGCCAGCTAAGCTCACCAGATACCAGCTGAGCCAAAGATAAAGGCCTAGTTACAGAATAACACAGAGTTGTGTTTCATACAAGACTTCATAGTTTAGGAACGCTGACATTCCCAGACTTTAGATGAACAGTCACAAACATTCCTTCTGTGGCCAGACGGTGGAACATCAGAACTATTTACCTGATAACCTTTCAGGAAGAGAGGTGCTACTTAATACATCTGACTTGTTTATATTAATAGTTACAGGTAATGAACAATTTGTCACCAAATCACTCAATTTTAGCCAAATTCTACATTCATTCCAAAATCGAATGTCTTCATATCTCCCTTTGAGAAAACTGGCACGTGTCTACTTAATATAAAACATAAACTAGAATATTGTGTAAAATGTCAATATTTTGCCTTCTGTGCTTGACTAACATAGTTAACCACTAATATGATATTTAACATTCAATACAAGCCTTAAAGCTTTCATTTGTGATTAGTAACTTATTGCATCCTTGTGTCCTAGTTTTTTATTGGGTAGAAAGCTCTGTCTCTGTGTGTAGATAGATCAATAGAAAGACCCCTGTCTTGAACCTGGAAACCCTGCAGTGATCGCTTCTGTAAATCGAACATCTCAAAGAAACAAGTCCATCTTTTTAAAAGAGGACACAAAAGAGATCCAGTTAGGTTGTAGAAACGGTACTTGCCTTTCTTCCTAAGGTTCTTGTCCTTTGCTACTAGTCCAAGTCCCATCATCTTAGGTCCTGCACCGTAGATCTGCAATTTCTTCAGCTCTGGGTTCTTTTCTATGTCTTCCTCTGTAGGCTCCGGCTGTGGATAACAAACACGTTTTAATCATGAGGAAACATCTGGACAACAGCTAATCCCCTAAGCACAGCGAGCAAAGCAACAGTCTAGGCCAAGTGCACAACAACACGATTCAACACCAGAGCATCACCAAGGGGGGTTAGGTGAGGTTTGAAAGTAGAAGTTAACCTTTTTAACCAGAGACAGATGAAAGATTAGGAGAAAAGACCAGAAAACACCATCACCAGCAGATGCAACCACAGTGAGAATGTGGTTTATACTTTACTCAATTCATGTAATGTTAATGTCCATCACAGCCTGGTTAATGTTGATAGTGTCAATGAGATCAAAACAAGTAAACACCAATCTGCAGCCTTTTAACAAGAACGTTGAGATCTCCTAGGTTAAAACTCAACATCTCTAAAGGCATGTAATAAACACTTTACTCACGTTTCTCCCCGCTAAAACAACACTAGTACTCACTAATATGGGGCTTTGTAAAAACCCTTAAAGGTGTTGAGCACTTGTTTAATCAATACATTTGCAGTGGTCCCTAGTAGGAATGAATGCCTTGTACGTCGTACTCTGGGGAAGAAAAAAACCGGTGCACCTGTTTCAGGAACTAGAAGTGAGCCACATCAGAGTTTCAGACAGCAGGGTTTGGACGTTTATTTGCTGACATTGGGACATCTCTCCTCTGATTGGCTAACAGCAACACGACTCTACCACAGTCTCTGTTTTCTCTGCAACGTTGATGTTTTATCTCCACCAATAACACAAGCTTGAAGGAGTTCTGCTATGTGGTGGAGTTGCTAATGCTAACGGTTAGCTTCTACTAGCCCAGACGTTCTCTGGTGTTTCCTGGACGCTAAACCAACAACAGCCTTCCCTGTCGTGAGTCAAGATGGGTGAGTCCATGAATGTTCAGTGACAGTAGCTACGTTTACATGCGCCAAATTTCCCCAATCCGATTCAAATCTTGGTTGATCGGAAATCCCATATCTCTGTTTACATGGACACTAACTGGAATGATCCGATCACGCCACGATGCATGCACCATAGATTGTGCATGCGCAGACTTGTCTTTCCCGGAAGAGAAATTGTAAACAAACGCCATCTCGTCCGCACGTCTTTTCCCTTGCATTTTATTTACTTTTTCTCTAGCTTCGGTGAATTCCCGCTTCCTGCATCTTTAGATGCACTTGAGTGTATAACTCGGCATTTTTAGCCGTTCGGCCATCGAGACGTTCAGTAATATTGAGCTCCCGTAGTGTTTCCAGTAAAAAAATAGCGTCGGCAACAGATCACTTCTGTTTACCGCCTGCCATGTTTTCGATCTGTCCTGAGCATGCGCAGAGGTGGAAAGAGGTCACGCTGCAGTTGCACACATGCGCAGTGGGCATTATTTTACCTCAACGATCCGAATGGCTGTGCACATGGACGCCAATCAGATTGACGATCGGACAAAACCACCTCTCTCAATCGGAATGAAATTTCATTCCGGTTAGGCCGAATCGGATCAGAATATTCCAATTGACATGTTTACATGACGAATTTTGATCCGATAGGGCGTTCAATCCGATTACTTGTGCCCATGTAAACGTAGCTAGTGTGACATAGATCTGTCAGGCTTTTCTAATCCTAGAGTTTCACCGTCTATTTTCTATCAGAAGCTACTGCAGGAGATAGGTGGAGGAGACTATTTTCATGTTCAGCCTGCATGAAAAACTCAGAGTGACCCATTAGAATCAGAAATAATCATTAAAAATGGTTTTTCAGTGTTCCACACCTTTAAACCGTAATTTTATCTGAAAATATAACTTTAAATGCATCCTCACTACATTTTGGTTTCATGAAGGATGTCCTGCTGAACCATAACCTGCACCGCCACTAGAAAAATTCCATCTGCATTAAAGGACAACATTCAACATTAGTTGGTGATGATCAAACCAAAAATAACACATACAATGCCGTTAAAGATGCTGTTTGTTCTTGAATGGCTACAGAAGAAGCACAATTGTTAAAAGGTATATTTCCCACTCGTTTGCAGCTGCAAGCTTTCCTGCCATGCATCTGTAACTGGCTGTCCCAACAAACTTTGACCTACATACTGGGCCTACATCAAACTACCACTACAGTGTTGGGAGTGGCAGCAGTAGACACCAAAGCAGATGAAGAGCACGACAATGTGGGCAATCACTCAAAGATTTGGCTTTAAACAAGCTAAATCTGGAGAGGCGCCAACAACACGAGGAATCACTTAAAATGTTGAATCTCTTAGAAACCCAACGTTTTAGTCTGTCATGAAAACACGATACACTAAAAATCATGTCTGATAAATGGACTTTAGTGCACTCAGAACAGAAGGCATGCAGCTTTAGCAGTGGACAGAGAGCAGGCCAAAACAGGACAGTTTCAGTAAGCATCAGCAGGCCAGAGGAAGCGTGAGTGAGTGGAAATGAGCACATCGACTCAAAAACTCGCTTTGTCCCTGCTAGTGAAGCTGAGGGTTTGTTACGAGACCCACCACAATAAAACTGGATTAAATCTGCTCATCACAATGATAAATAACCCTTTGCATTATGGTTTTTAACTAAATGTCATTTGGTTTTACATGAGACTACATCAAATAACTCGTTTTTATATAAATAATGACCCAAGGGTGAGAAGAATCTCCCTTTGTGTTCACAGACAAACCTACAGCCACTCACTACTGGTTTCAGGATCATTGTCGTTACTGGTGAACTGGATTCTAACAACATGGAGCAGCAGCCTCACACTGAGCGAAGCAGAAGCTATGACTGCATGTGAATGAAAATGTTTTAGTCGTTTTAAAAAGTGCAACTGGATAGGAGTTATGGTGGTCTAGAAAGAGCAGAGGGAAACGGGGGTGGGCTCTTATGCTCAAGAGGCAGTACCGCAGAGATGAGTTGAGAGCCAGTGGTGAGAGGATGGGGGGCCAGATCCTCTGGACCCTGCAGGGGGAGACAACAACAGCAACAATAAACTAAGACAAGAGGAAAGAGAAGAGGAAGGGAGAGAAGCCTGAAAAAAACACAGATGAAACCGCCGCAGAGCCCAGTTTAACATATGTTACAGACTCTCTCACTCCATCATCGCCCAGATGAGTTTAATGTGAACTTCACATGAAAACGGCAAACTTATGTCTGCCGTTCTTTACATTTTCAGCTACAACCATTCAGTGACTAAAACAAGGCTGCTTTTCACCAAAAATAAACGTTTTATATCATTTTAATTAAAGTGTGGTTAAAATATATCACGGATCAAAAACATTAGTAGCTAACTTTACTGTTTGACATGAAAACGGTGTTTTAGGCTGCAGGAGCACCAGCTAGAGTCATGGGTGGGATCTTCAGCACAGCCAGAGCTGTGTGGGGGACAAATCAGCTTCGTAGTTTACAACTATGTTGTACGATGTTGGACTGAACTTCAAGGTCTTAGTAAAACAACAATAATGTGAAATGCTGAATGTTTTAATAATCAGGATCCTGTTAAATAACAGTGAAACTAAATGATGCTGTCACGGCAACAAACCCACCAGCATCCTTTTGTCATGTTGTGACATCTCCAAACACCCACCTTTCAAAAATTAAACATTTTAAATTTGATTTCTTCAACTCCTTAAGCTAAAAAATAATATATTAAATATATAATGTTTTTTTTATTTTTAAATGATCAGATGTAGCTTGACCAGAAAGAGTTAGGGTTTGAAAACAAAATGTAGACTTGTAACATAACCCGTCTGTTTTGATTTCAAATAAAAAGCACAAGAAAGAGGCAGACAGCATGAACGATGAAGCAGAAAGGCACAGCAACAGGACAGGACGGAAAATAAGCAAGCTGGGCAGCACTCGGAGTGCAGCGTCACATCATGTGGACGCTTTCATGAAACATGTGCACAAGATAAAAACTTTAATCTCATGACAGCACGGCCTTAGCTGTAAAAGCTTTACTGGTCTGATTCCTACTTGGTCGTCGTTACTGTGATCGTTTATTGGGCTGATGGGATTTCTAGATTTCCTGCTGATGAAACCAAACAGGAAGCACGGTTTGACCTAGGCTGAAAACACTGGTATGGGACTGTGTGTGTTGGGGGGGGGGGGGTGATAACAAAACAACTTCATGTCGATACCGATTTGAGTGGACGTATGAAGAGTTTATCCCTCGGAGTTCATATCCAGAAGGTTTTCACTTCTTCATTAGTGATGATCTAATGTGACGTTTTGGAACGTTGTGGTCATGCTTCAGCGGTACGATAATATTCAGCAACATCTCCTCCTTTGGACCTTTAGACAGAGGCACCAGAACACCAAATGTGTTTCTGTCCAACACCACGCCTGGCTGAGATGGAATCAAACTAAGTCAGAACAGATTTGTAGTTTTATTGTCTTTAACTTTAATATAAAAGCATCTTTTCTCTGTAGTTTTAGGGTGGATTCTCATCATGAAACCTGGCCTGCAGGGATGCACTGATGTGAAAATGTAGGCCGATAGATAATAAAATCACTCTTATATTTAGTAACCAATATTTATCGATATTATGTTAATACAAGTAGGGATGTAAGAAAATAACATTACACTGAAATATTCCAATATTTCATGTTCAGATATTGAATCAAAATATAAAAGCAGCGTATAGATTCTTTTATTGGGGATTTATGTTCAAACATTTACTTTATTTCTTCTGTGTGGTGCAGTTCAAAGTCTTACTGCTAGGTGGCAGCAATTTTTACCACCTTCTTTCTGACTGAACAAGATCTGGTGATAACACCGGATGTGTTTAGAAGCGTCTGACCTGAGTTTTTCAATTAAGTTCAGTCTAAAAATCGTAAATATTGCTTGACTTTTATTATCACAACATATCGTATCCTCTCTCTTGTATTGAGATATATATTATCACCTGACTCTTGCCAATACACACCCCTAAGAAATATATATAATTATACACACCACACACATTTACGCTTCTGAGATGATTACCATCATTGTCACATGAATAAACATTTCGCTTCATCACCCCCTGAAACATATCCAGTTTTACTTATCGGACCGATATGTTAAAAAATGACCCACATCGACCGATATTGATGCAGATATATACCCTACTGACCTGTATTTACTACGACAACAAATACAGATAAGTGAGGATACTGAAGTTTCATTGTCGTCATGTAGAAACATCAGTTGGAAAACGAACACTAACTGCTGAAACATGTTGAGGCAGACACAGGAACCCATACAGATTCCAGGGAGATGCTGATCTATGAGAAGAGCAGTAAGAGCTGATGCTGGGACTCACATCGGGCTGGCAGCGGTTGGCCCGGCGACCATAACTGCTCATTTTGGACGGCTGCACGGACTGTCGCAGTGGGATGGAGTGAGGCTTGTACTCTTTATCCACGTCTTCCCCATCATAGTGCTTTGGCTTGTAATGCTAGAAATGATGCAAACCCACTTTCAATTAAAACATGTCCACTGAACCACAAAGAATAATAAATACTTGAAGTTAATTCTAATATGAACAGTAAGACTTGTAAATCACATGACACAAAAACATGTAAAGGAATACCAGAAGACTGGCCCCTGATTGGAACATTTCGAATGGGTAGACGATCCTCTCATAGTGGGAGCGCAGCAGAGAGCCGACGTTCTTCCCTGGAGGGTAGCCAAGCCGCTGTGCTACACGAGCCCAGCGCCGCTCCTTACACACCATCTCAAAACCTCCCTCATCCGTCACATTCTGGAAGGAAAGATTTTCAAACATTTTTGGAAAATCTTTTTTAAAGTAGTTCAAATGTGTTTAAGGAAGAAATCGGCATTTCACTCACCTTTGACAGGCTGTAAAGGTCAACAATGCGCCTTTCGATGTGAGGGATTTTTAGGGAAGAGCCTTGAATCTCCCAAAACCGTGCGATACGGTCCAAATAGTTGAGCTTCACTCTGGTTTCAGCCTAAAGTGAGAAGATAAAGGAAAGAAGATTATTGGGAATGTTCTGGTCAGAAACGCTGGTTTTTGATACAAGTCGAGCATGATGGAGCACGTGGTGATTCCATGTTTTTGTCCCATTTTTACATTTTCCAACAGCACACGGATGCTAGCTTAAAGCTACAATGGCAAATCTGCAAAACAAGCTAGCGTAAAACGGTTTTAATGCCTCTTAACGTTTTAACATATTATATATAAAAATATACTGCAGAGATAAAGAAAAAAATGAATAAAGTGGTTCTCTCGCATTTGTCTATAAACCTCCGCCACTAACACGTTTCGAACCAAGAGCAACTATTGGACCATCCGGTTGTCAGTCTCTCCAAACCACCGCACTTCCCTGGGTCCTCCACTCATTCCACACTCACGTATTTATCAACAGAACACCACTGGTGTGAGAGGTTCTCCGCTCAATAATATCAGAGAAGGAGAAACAGCCGGCTGCTACACCTTCAACTTTAGGACAAACTACCAGAGTCCCACAAAGAAAAACACCATTTGAAGTCACGCAACAAAAGACGTTTGGACCTAGAAAACAGGGGCTGGTGTTTTGCGCTATCTGGTTTCCTCTGGTAATGCAGGTTCCAGTATCAGGTGAGCGTGGCCTAGGGACGACAGCTGATGGGAGGGGTGAGAGCTCTGTGACTGTGTTTGTGTTTAAAAGCTAGCTTGTTTTGCAGATTTGCCACTGCAGCTTTAAAGTTGTAGCTGTGTAAAGCTGGAGAGGTTGTTCTTGCCTCTAACTCGTTAAGCCTCTGGATGCGGGGAGTGAAGCGAAAGGTGTCCAGCTCAACTGAAAATGGTGGTTGCCAGTCCTGTACGGAAGCAAAGACATTAGATTTACGTCAACATTCTATATAAGAAAAATAATTGAGACAACAGAAAAGACCTGTTGTCACCCTGTTCAGTTTAGAGGAGATAAAGATATGAGCCAGCACTCACAGGTGGGGGGCGAATTTTACAGATTCCAGACTTCTCTGCAATAGGACGTATTTTGGCAATATAGCCGAGAGGATCCTGGAACTCCTCCCATGATGGCTCAAAAACTGGACACTCCGGAGGAGGAATAAACTCTTCTGGTTCCATTTCCCTGACAAAAGCAAAAACACAAACAAGTTAAGCAACTCCAGCACAAAGAGTAAGCGGACACATTACCGTCAATATTTTAGTCCACATTTCTGTTTTTATAGCACACAGAAAAACAAATGTACTAAAAACGTATTAAGAGATAAATGCAAATACTAGTTAGCTATTAATACCTCATAACCTGCAGCAAATAACTCTGAAATCAGACAAATTAACTGTTTCAACACAATACTTTAGGTTAATTCTTCAATATGCAAAGCTAGCATAAAATAGAGATGTTACTAGAATAGGGTACTTCATTTGTTTAGTTTCCTCATTTTACATAAATATAAGCTAGGTCCTTGAAATGTAGCTTTCTTTCTTCTAAAACCAAGACAGGTTCAAACACCCCTCCCCCAACTCAGACACAATAAAAACAAACCCCACTCTGCTAAATGAGTGTCCAGTGAAGGCTTAGGTTATGCTTCCCTGCCTGCTACAAAGATTACCTAACTGTCTGATAACACCGTGTGGGCTGACCAGCACCACTTTGCATAACTGCTTCTGTTAGCATGTGAAAAATAACAAACAAGCACTGCATATTTCACATTTCTCCAACATTTCCACCTCATCCTCTAGCTTATGTTTAGTGGAACCCAACGAGTGCTTCCAATCCTCTGTTGAGAAGCATTTTGACTTAAACTTCGTGGATTTAGTGGCGATGCTAAACACCACTTCACCAGGACTGCAGGCCCATTTCCGCTAATGAATTCAAAGGGAAAATGTTGTTGTTAAACGTAGTTAGGGTTGATTAAACACGATCAAGGGTTCAAGGAGGACTAAAAAGATGATATTTGATGGGTTTCAGTAGAACACAAAGCAAATCAAACAGAAGCACTACTGGATGAATATATCACAACTATTACACCGGCTAACATATTAATTTGTTTATCATTTACATCCCAATACACATACCATGAGATCGACCTAATTTAATGTTGGGACATTAATGTGATGTGAGTGATCTTTCAGGTTGTGTTCACGGGCCTTCAGACAAACAATGGCGTTGAGGCAATGAACCCTGCGGTGTTTAAAGGCCACTCAGGCATTAGCGAGCGGGGTTGGGTCAACAAATATAACCATAACAACAACTATCAACGTGTACAAGTCAAGCAGGTTCGTCTAATGTCGATGGGTAACAGTTTTATACATCATTCTGTTAGCTGACAGAGTTAGCAAGTAAACTGACGTAGAAACTAGCATTACCTTTGGCGACACAGGAAATGAAAACAAATACATAGAGTCCAGTTATTTGCAGTGGATTTAATTAGCTTCTATTGGTATTAACTGACTATGTTAATGTCCACTTGTTCAGCAGATAAAGACGATAACAGCTAACGCTAGCATCAAGGCCTCGGCAGAATTCCCAGCACCGTCCCGTTGACTCCCACGGTTCAGAGATAACGAACGTCCGTCTGCTAGCATTAACTGGGAGGCTGAGGAAACTAAACCAACAACGTACCGCACACTTGCTAACCTATCCACACGCCGTTCATGAAGCAGATACCAACAACCAGCTAAGTAGTCACATTTGGAAATAAAAAATGCTGGTATTTATTAACCACTTGAAACAGAATGCCGAATTGCATTCCCGTAACTGACCCGAAGACACCTCGATGTCCCGGGGTGTGATTGGGACTGTGGCCGCTCTCCTTCCTCTGATGTAAAGACTGGTTGGTGGCAGTTAGTTAACGCTGGCCAGCTAACGCTGCTAGCAAAGTTCACCGTTTCCAGCTTCAGGTCTGCATAAGAAACGCTCTGTCAGACTTACGGGTTCAATACATGTATGGCGGATGTAGGCTTAAAACTAAACGAGAGTCTCAAAGTTTGTCAATTAAGTCGTGATAAATCATTTTCCGATCATCACACTCCTCAGACCATCCAGTGTTTCTAGACGAGACGCCATCTTAGCCATTTTCCTCACGACCGAAGTACAACCCCAAATCTTCACAGGCCATCTCCGCGCGGGTTCTCTCTGAAAGTAGTGCGCACGTACGCCATGGGCCAAGTCATCCCAGTCTTCACCAAAGACAATGAATAATAATAATAATAATAACAACAGTATTATTATTATTATTGTTATTCATGTGTCCGATTTTCATCAGTTGATTGTCATTAGATTTCTCTTTATCTTTACTGTTGTCATTTTCAAGTAGGCTAATTTCAGTAACAACTGTAGCAAAAATGTAAGAGCACCACATTTACAAGCACACAAAAAATGATCGGAAGTGCTAACGTGAGTACAGTGAATTACGATGTTACCCTGTCGCAGCGCAACGCTGCCCTCTGGTGGTAAAGATGGGTCACTGCGCATTCAGAGTGAATTTTTTGTGCTAAATGAAAAATGCAAACTAGTGGTGAGGTTGTGGTGATGAATGTTGACTCTCAGGATGATGCCTCATGTTTTAGTGTTTGCGGTCTGATTCTGCTGCCTGGTCCTGGATTATTTCTGCCTACATGCAATCATGGAGTCCGGCCGGAACAAGCACACTGCCCGTGGCCCCAGAGACTCCAGAGAGAAGAGGGCCAAACGCTTTTTATATGATATGGCAGTTTGGGGAACTGAAGTTTGAGCGCACTGTCCACCTCTTTTTCTCCTTTTGTGGTTGTGTTTATAGGCTAAACCACTTTTGATTCTAATGAAAATATATTTTTGGGTAATACTCTTGAGGTAGGCCTGTTCTTTTAGATCCCAAATGATCAGTGATTTTGAAAAGGAGGCTGTTTTTGAGACAGAGTTCATCTTTAGAATTACATTCTAAGCAGAATCAATAATAATTTCAAAGTGTCGACCTTTGTATCTAAATCTGAGTCTGAATATTTCATTATGAAATAAATTTGGAATAAAAACTGTTTTTGTAACTTTATACAAGTAGTTTCCTGTCCTCCTCCCCCTCTTCTCCTTAACCTTAATACTCCCCAGAGAACAAAAACAAAGATTAGGATTCTTTCTTTCTCCTCTTCAGTGAGATAAGGCTGCAGTCTTATATCAGTCTTTGCTGCAGACACCAGATTCAGGCTTCTACTGTTTTTGAGACAGCGCTGCCCCCTGGTTTCATAGCAATCTAAGATGGATCACGAGCGGACAGTAATAGGCTCAACACACAGGAGGGGACATCGCCTCTCCTGCATTCATTTTCAATGAGACGTGTGCGACAAAGCGATAATTGCAGGTCTCCCTCCTGCTAATAATTTGAAGAACAACTTAATTGAAGCTTTAACAACAATTAAACAATTTTTGATAAGCCTGCCTCATCAGCAATGAAATCATTTCTCTAATACAGTCCATTTCAACAGTTAAACAGTAGAAGCCTGAATCTGGTGTCTCCGGGTCTGCAGCAATACCCTCCTTGGTTAAGGAACCCTAAACCTTTTCTGCAGTCTCTGGTTAAACCCCAATGACTGTAGAAAAGAGGGTTTGTTTAGGGTTAAACCCTAAATGGTTTGAGAGAAATTATGTGTAGTTGCAGCTTGTTGCCACTGGAGGGCGTAAATACCCAAATTTCATAAAAAGTCAATTAAAATCTCAGAGTTTGTAGCATTGTAGCTTAAGCTCATCCAGAGTGTTGGGTCTTGCGTCTCTCAACTTTCTCTTCACAATATCCCACAGATTCTCTATGGGGTTCAGGTCAGGAGAGTTGGCAGGCCAATTGAGCACAGTAATACCATGGTCAGTAAAGCATTTACCAGTGGTTTTGGCACTGTGAGCAGGTGCCAGGTCGTGCTGAAAAATGAAATCTTCATCTCCATAAAGCTTTTCAGCAGATGGAAGCATGAAGTGCTCCAAAGTCTCCTGATAGCTAGCTGCATTGACCCTGCCCTTGATAAAACACAGTGGACCAACACCAGCAGCTGACATGGCACCCCAGACCATCACTGACTGTGGGAACTTGACACTGGACTTCAGGCATTTTGGCATTTCCCTCTGCCCAGTCTTCCTCCAGACTCTGGCACCTTGATTTCCGAATGACATGCAGAATTTGCTTTCATCCGAAAAAAGTACTTTGGACCACTGAGCAACAGGCCAGTGCTGCTTCACTGTAGCCCAGGTCAGGCGCTTCTGCCGCTGTTTCTGGTTCAAAAGTGGCTTGACCTGGGGAATGCGGCACCTGTAGCCCATTTCCTGCACACGCCTGTACACGGTGGCTCTGGATGTTTTCACTCCGGACTCAGTCCACTGCTTCCGCAGGTCCCCCAAGGTCTGGAATCGGTCCTTCTCCACAATCTTCTTCAGGGTCCGGTCACCTCTTCTCATTGTGCAGCGTTTTCTGCCACACTTTTTCCTTCCCACAGACTTCCCACTGAGGTGCCTTGATACAGCACTCTGGGAACAGCCTATTGGTTCAGACATTTCTTTCTGTGTCTTACCCTCTTGCTTGAGGGTGTCAATGATGGCCTTCTGGACAGCAGTCAGGTCGGCAGTCTTACCTATGATTGCGGTTTTGAGTAATGAACCAGGCTGGGAGATTTTAAAAGCCTCAGGAATCGTTTGCAGGTGTTTAGAGTTAATTAGTTGATTCAGATGATTAGGTTAGTAGCTCGTTTAGAGAAGCTTTTCATGATATGCTAATTGTTTGAGATAGGAATTTTGGGTTTTCATGAGCTGTATGCCACAATCATCAATATTAAAACCAATAAACGGCTTGAACTACTTCAGTTGTGTGTAATGAATCTAAAATATATGAAAGTCTAATGTTTATCAGTACATTACAGAAAATAATGAACTTTATCACAATATGCTAATTTTTTGAGAAGGACCTGTAATTATTCACATATATAGGATGGCTTGCCAGGCTAACTAAAACTAACATACTGTATAATTAAAACTAACAGGGATCAGGTAGGAAGGCTAACAGGAGTGTAAGTGTAAGGTGACTAAAACTGAGGCATTGAGTAGATAAAAAGTGGTCAGAATTACTAAGCAAGTGATTGATTAGGCTAAAGGTGGAAGGTGACTAGAACTAGGGATGCACCGATACCACTTTTTTGGAAAACGAGTACGAGTACTTGCATTTCAGTACTCACCGATACCGATACCGAGTACTTAATAAAAACATGATTTTAATTTACAGATAACAGCTTTAGTTGTATACTTTAACAAAAAAACAAGGCACTCGTTTGGAATTAAGAACATTTATTTAAAATGAAAACTTCTCCCTGCTCTGAGCTGCAGCTGGGGCCTTGGGGGCGGGCACTCGGCGCCTGTGATTAAACCCTTACACGCTGCTCAAACAGACATTTCTCAGACCGTGGTATCGGTCCCCGGTATCGAGGGACTTTTAACGAGTATGAGTACTTTAGAAAATGTGGTATCGAGGCCGATACCCGCTACCGGTATCGGTGCATCCCTAACTAGAACTGATGCAGTTAAGAGCAGAAAATCAGCAGTTCCTGACTGAATCAGCCCCAGACTGCTCCAAGACTGTGCTGACCAGCTGTGTGAAGTGGTCACACACATGTTCAACCTGAGCCTTCGACTGGAGCAGGTCCCATCCTGTGGAAGACCTCCTGTGTGGTTCCAGTCCCCAAAACATCACATCCCAGGGAACCAGACCACTACAGACCTGTCGCCTTGACCTCCCACCTGATGAAGACTACGGAGAGACTCATCCTCACCCATCTGCGTTCAGTGGTGACCCCAGAAATAGACCCACTTCAATTTGCATACCAACCAAACATGAGGGTGGAGGACACCCTCATCTACCTGCAGCACCGGGCTCTGAATCACCTCGAGATGCAACAAAGCACTGTGAGGATCATGTTCTTCGACTTCTCAAAGGCCTTCAACACCATCCAGCCGTGTCTACTGCAGCAGAAGATGAGGGGTGCAGGAGTGGACGAACATCTGACCGCATGGATCAACTACCTCACCAACAGGCCACAGTACGTGAGGCTGCACAACTGTACGTCTGAGGTGGTTGTGTGCAGTACTGGAGCTCCACAGGGTACAGTGCTCTCACCCTTTCTCTTCACCTTCTACACCTCAGACTTCACCTACAACACCAGCAGCTGTCACCTCCAGAAGTTCTCTGATGACTCGGCCATCGTCGGCTGTGTGTCTGAGGGGGACGACCAGGAGTACAGGTCAGTCATCATGAACTTTGTGGACTGGTGTGAGCGTAACCACCTTCGCTTGAACACCAGTAAAACAAAGGAAATGGTGATTGACTTCCAGAGAAACACTCCTCCTCACTCACCAGTAAACATCCAGGGAGCAGACATTGAGGTGGTGGACACCTTTAAGTACCAGGGTGTTCACCTCAACAGTAAACTGAACTGGTCCCACAACACAGATGCTCTGTATAAGAAGGGCCAAAGCCGCCTCCATCTCATGAGGAGGCTGAGGTCCTTCGGAGTTAAATCCCAGCTGCTAAAATCCTTTTATCACTCTGTTGTTGGCTCTGTTATTCATTCTGCTGTGGTCTGTTGGGGTGTAGGCAGCTCTGACCGAGACAGACAGAGACTGAACAAGCTAGCTACCAAAGCTAGCTCGGTTCTGGGCTGCCCACTGGATTCTGTTGAGGAGACGTGTGAAAGGAAGATGCTGGGGAAGATGACCTCCATCTTAAGAAACCCCTCCCACCCACTGCACTCCACTGTGGAGGTCATGGACATCTCCTCCAGAGGTAGACTGAGACATCCCAGATGTAAAACTGAGCGCTATCGCAGATCTTTCATCCCCTCTGCTGTAATAGTGTAGAACTCCTCAGTTTAAGATGTGCTGGTATCATCCTGGTACACAATAACACCAATGCAATATTCATGTGTTCTATACTTGTGCAATACCAGATTCAGATTGTTGTCTGTGTCTTTTACAGTATGCTGCATAGTGCTGGTACCAAGTTTGTTTTTATCTTTTATTTGTGTTTTTTTTTTAGTGATCTAAGATTACAATACTAGATTACTGCCTATGTGTATATACATGCATCCTTGTTTTTACCTTTCTTCTAATTACCTTTTGAGGGATGGTGCTGCTGTGATAAGTGAATTTCCCCACTGAGGGATCAATAAAGTCTATTCTATTCTATTCTACAACACTCAGTAGTACAATCAAAACTCTGTGTAAGAGGCATAATTCTGTGTTTATGAATAAAGTTTGTAATTATTCACTTTAAATTGTGTGCATGAGTGTAGGAATGGGGATTGGGGGACCCTGGCTTGTCTTGGACACAGGAAAGGGGGTCCTCGTGAAAAAAGGTTGGGAACCACTGCCCTAAAGCATCATGGCTCCATCCTGAGCTCAGCTTCCTCTCTGGATATGAAGGATTTTCCTTAACCCTCCTAAATCACCAGAGTCACCTGTCACTCATCATGGAATAAAAAGATGAAAAACAGGAAAATTGTTGAAATGAGTCCAGAAAGGAAAACTAACTGATGAAGCTGATAATGTGTTACTCTGATAATTAAGAGTCAGCGTTTTGGATGCTGTGAGATATTTTAGTCAAAATGCACTCATGCACCTGTCTCTTATNAATGAAATCTTCATCTCCATAAAGCTTTTCAGCAGATGGAAGCATGAAGTGCTCCAAAGTCTCCTGATAGCTAGCTGCATTGACCCTGCCCTTGATAAAACACAGTGGACCAACACCAGCAGCTGACATGGCACCCCAGACCATCACTGACTGTGGGAACTTGACACTGGACTTCAGGCATTTTGGCATTTCCCTCTGCCCAGTCTTCCTCCAGACTCTGGCACCTTGATTTCCGAATGACATGCAGAATTTGCTTTCATCCGAAAAAAGTACTTTGGACCACTGAGCAACAGGCCAGTGCTGCTTCACTGTAGCCCAGGTCAGGCGCTTCTGCCGCTGTTTCTGGTTCAAAAGTGGCTTGACCTGGGGAATGCGGCACCTGTAGCCCATTTCCTGCACACGCCTGTACACGGTGGCTCTGGATGTTTTCACTCCGGACTCAGTCCACTGCTTCCGCAGGTCCCCCAAGGTCTGGAATCGGTCCTTCTCCACAATCTTCTTCAGGGTCCGGTCACCTCTTCTCATTGTGCAGCGTTTTCTGCCACACTTTTTCCTTCCCACAGACTTCCCACTGAGGTGCCTTGATACAGCACTCTGGGAACAGCCTATTGGTTCAGACATTTCTTTCTGTGTCTTACCCTCTTGCTTGAGGGTGTCAATGATGGCCTTCTGGACAGCAGTCAGGTCGGCAGTCTTACCTATGATTGCGGTTTTGAGTAATGAACCAGGCTGGGAGATTTTAAAAGCCTCAGGAATCGTTTGCAGGTGTTTAGAGTTAATTAGTTGATTCAGATGATTAGGTTAGTAGCTCGTTTAGAGAAGCTTTTCATGATATGCTAATTGTTTGAGATAGGAATTTTGGGTTTTCATGAGCTGTATGCCACAATCATCAATATTAAAACCAATAAACGGCTTGAACTACTTCAGTTGTGTGTAATGAATCTAAAATATATGAAAGTCTAATGTTTATCAGTACATTACAGAAAATAATGAACTTTATCACAATATGCTAATTTTTTGAGAAGGACCTGTAATTATTCACATATATAGGATGGCTTGCCAGGCTAACTAAAACTAACATACTGTATAATTAAAACTAACAGGGATCAGGTAGGAAGGCTAACAGGAGTGTAAGTGTAAGGTGACTAAAACTGAGGCATTGAGTAGATAAAAAGTGGTCAGAATTACTAAGCAAGTGATTGATTAGGCTAAAGGTGGAAGGTGACTAGAACTAGGGATGCACCGATACCACTTTTTTGGAAAACGAGTACGAGTACTTGCATTTCAGTACTCACCGATACCGATACCGAGTACTTAATAAAAACATGATTTTAATTTACAGATAACAGCTTTAGTTGTATACTTTAACAAAAAAACAAGGCACTCGTTTGGAATTAAGAACATTTATTTAAAATGAAAACTTCTCCCTGCTCTGAGCTGCAGCTGGGGCCTTGGGGGCGGGCACTCGGCGCCTGTGATTAAACCCTTACACGCTGCTCAAACAGACATTTCTCAGACCGTGGTATCGGTCCCCGGTATCGAGGGACTTTTAACGAGTATGAGTACTTTAGAAAATGTGGTATCGAGGCCGATACCCGCTACCGGTATCGGTGCATCCCTAACTAGAACTGATGCAGTTAAGAGCAGAAAATCAGCAGTTCCTGACTGAATCAGCCCCAGACTGCTCCAAGACTGTGCTGACCAGCTGTGTGAAGTGGTCACACACATGTTCAACCTGAGCCTTCGACTGGAGCAGGTCCCATCCTGTGGAAGACCTCCTGTGTGGTTCCAGTCCCCAAAACATCACATCCCAGGGAACCAGACCACTACAGACCTGTCGCCTTGACCTCCCACCTGATGAAGACTACGGAGAGACTCATCCTCACCCATCTGCGTTCAGTGGTGACCCCAGAAATAGACCCACTTCAATTTGCATACCAACCAAACATGAGGGTGGAGGACACCCTCATCTACCTGCAGCACCGGGCTCTGAATCACCTCGAGATGCAACAAAGCACTGTGAGGATCATGTTCTTCGACTTCTCAAAGGCCTTCAACACCATCCAGCCGTGTCTACTGCAGCAGAAGATGAGGGGTGCAGGAGTGGACGAACATCTGACCGCATGGATCAACTACCTCACCAACAGGCCACAGTACGTGAGGCTGCACAACTGTACGTCTGAGGTGGTTGTGTGCAGTACTGGAGCTCCACAGGGTACAGTGCTCTCACCCTTTCTCTTCACCTTCTACACCTCAGACTTCACCTACAACACCAGCAGCTGTCACCTCCAGAAGTTCTCTGATGACTCGGCCATCGTCGGCTGTGTGTCTGAGGGGGACGACCAGGAGTACAGGTCAGTCATCATGAACTTTGTGGACTGGTGTGAGCGTAACCACCTTCGCTTGAACACCAGTAAAACAAAGGAAATGGTGATTGACTTCCAGAGAAACACTCCTCCTCACTCACCAGTAAACATCCAGGGAGCAGACATTGAGGTGGTGGACACCTTTAAGTACCAGGGTGTTCACCTCAACAGTAAACTGAACTGGTCCCACAACACAGATGCTCTGTATAAGAAGGGCCAAAGCCGCCTCCATCTCATGAGGAGGCTGAGGTCCTTCGGAGTTAAATCCCAGCTGCTAAAATCCTTTTATCACTCTGTTGTTGGCTCTGTTATTCATTCTGCTGTGGTCTGTTGGGGTGTAGGCAGCTCTGACCGAGACAGACAGAGACTGAACAAGCTAGCTACCAAAGCTAGCTCGGTTCTGGGCTGCCCACTGGATTCTGTTGAGGAGACGTGTGAAAGGAAGATGCTGGGGAAGATGACCTCCATCTTAAGAAACCCCTCCNTCAGAAATATTAATGGATTGGGATGTTTTTAGTCTTTATTTGTGTGTTAATTGGTAAAGAAAAGGTGTGTAACTTACAAACAATGATTCAAGAGAATGAAAAACCTCATTTGGGAATATAAAGACAATCATCTAAACCAGGGGTCACCAACTCCGGTCCTCGAGGGCTACCATCACATGTTAGGTGTTTCTTTGATCCAACACACCTGATTGAAATGAATAATTAACAGACCTGTGTAGAGTTAAACGTGGTAAGGAGAGAATTAAATTACTCTATTCAGGTGTGGTAGAGCAGGAAACACAGAAAACTAGCAGGATGGTAGCCCTTGAGGACTGGAGTTGGAGACTCCTGATCTGGTCTTAATGGTCTTGGGCCTTCTTATTTCTCAGAACTGCTTTTACCATACAAACCCTCGCGGCCTTTGCGCTCCTCTGGCAGTCGTCTCCTGCTTATCCCTAAGGTCAGGACACATACTCATGGCGAGGTATCTTTTCAGTATTATGGCCCTCACCTCTGGAACAGGCTGCTGGAGGACCTCAGGGTCACAGAGAACGTTCATGTTTTTAAGAGCAGGCTCAAGACCCACCTTTTTAGTATAGCTTTTTACTGATTATTATTTATTAAACTTTGATTACTTGCTGTGCATATTTTATTTGATTCATTTTATCATTGTTTGTATTCTACATTTTTTTTATATTTATTATAATTTTATTTATTATTTATTTACTACTTTTACTATTTTATTAGTGCCAGTTATTTTTATATTTGTCTTATTTTAATCTTTTAATTTTTCTTTCAGTGTTTCCTCTGTGGGGGAAAGTGCTTTATAAATAAAGTTTGATTGATTGATTGAACCATTCCAACACAATGAGACCTAACAACATCAACATCTCCTCAGGAGGTAGAGAGGAGGGATATTCATAGGTAGTTTCGGGTCGTTAAACAACAACAGACAGATACAGTTTATAAGCTTAACCCTCGCATATTCCAGTGAGAATTGACAAAGCTCCTCGGATGAGAAGCAAAACGTTTTTAAAAAACCAAAGAAGTCCAGTTGCCTTCATTCAAATTCCTTTGGACTGCAGATGGTGTTATGTAACTGAGTCAGCCCTGAGTTAGCGTTATTAGCTCATGAGACGTAAACAACAGTGATCATCACTGCATCAAACTCCCAGAGTAGATAAATGGGTCTGGATTTCACTGTAAAAACTCCCAAGTCAGGTGAGTAAAAACTAACACTGAATGAATTGCATTTCTTGCTGTTTGGATGCTGAATTCTAAACCTCAAACCTGAAGATGAACTGAACTGAAACTGATAATGAGTTCAATTGTCAAAGTGATCACCCCAAAATTAGGGTATTGGGGTGATGTTGGGGTGATCACCCCAAAATCATAATGTGCTACACTTCCCACGGCCGAGTTCGTCGTTTTGATGTAATGTTTGTGAGGGTGCACACAGCTGTTTGAGCCACATAAATAAATAAATAAATAAATAAATAAATAAATAAATAAATAAATAAATAAATAAATAAACAAACAAATAAATAAATAAAACATTATGATCACTAGCAGCACTGATTTCTGTAGAGCTACTACTGCTTTTGGCCAGGTTCCAGAAGATTCCAAACAAGCATTTTGTCTCCATGGGAACGGAAAACAGCATTGCAGTAGGTCAACAAGTAGTAGTAGTAGTAGTAGTCAACAAGGAGGCTGCAAGGGGGAGGGGCTTAGTTGATGACATCATCAAAGAGCAAGTAGTATTGACCTGATCTGGAGTGCTTAGAGTCATTCACCTTGCGTTCTCAGGAGAACACAGACCATTTATCTGGCTGTCTTCAACCAGCGTTTAGCTATTTGCCTATTGAAATATTTCAGTAACCAACTGTTTTATTCAAAATGAGCAAAGTGAGAGAAAATCTACGCAAAGCCAAAAGGGTGTGTGTTCGTGGGGAAACTTCTCCCCAGAGGCATGACACGTCTCACACCAGTTCACAACTTCAGGATGACCAGCAGAGTTTAGAAATTCAGTCACTAAAGGATAAACTTTCCAAACAAGTTGAAGCAACTGAAGTTATGGAAAATAAATGGCGTTTGTCTGAAGATCAGCTTTTGACGGTCCAATCTGAACTGGTAGAAGAAAAGTTTGACAGAGAACAAGAACGGGAGAATTTCTACACTGAAAAAAATAATTTTCTGTCATATCTCAAGAGCCTTGAAGACGATTTGCACCGAAAGAGGGTAAATGAATCCCAGCTTCAGTACGAGTTGTCTACATCAAGAGTTCATAAATACATTCGCAAATTAGAAAGGGAAGCGAAGGAATTTAAGATGAGAGAGGCTGAACTGCGTTCTCAGCTGGAAATAGCTCAGAAGCAGAATTTCCAGTTAAATGAGGAGGTCTCTACAAATTCCACACAGAGAGAAAACGTGGCTGTCAAATCACAGACATCTACGAAGAAAAGAAAAGCTGAGGATGATTTAGAGAGCGTTTTCCCTACAAACAAGAGACAAAAGGTTTCTACAGAACTACACTACCCCTGAATTTTCAAGAGGCGTTAAAAGGCCTGCAAAAACAGAAAACTCAGAGAATAACAAACGTAAGAGGGTATATGAGACTCCAAACGCAACTCCTGCCTCTCAGATCCAGGGAGCAATTTTGCTTAAACTTAACGGACTATGAGGAAATGCCCACCAAAAGGTTTCAATTCAATAAAAACTAGACCAATCTACAGGAGTTAAACATAATTAATGAACAAAATAGTCAAGATTTTAGGAACTGAGATACTGAGTTGCTGGTTCAGCTGGTGAACCACAGGATTCTACCATCGAATTTCTGAATTCTGAGCAGCAAAAGGCTGAAGAAAACGCATGCGTCTGAGGACAGGGATAGCACGTTACAATCTCTCCTGGATGTCAAGAAAGACCAATCATATCTTCTGCAGGTTCAGACATCCCCTGTAACAGTGTTGTTTTTGGCAAGCATTTTACTCTTAATCCCAGTCTTTATGACTAAACTCAAAAGTGTTTTAATCAGGTTTAGTCGACTAAATCTCAAAAAGGTTTTAGTGGACTAAAGCCTAATTTATACTTCTCCGTCAGCTCCCCGAGGCAGAGACACGCACACATTGACGGAACCGTTTTGCTCTTGAACTTCTTCGTCCCCTGGAGAGTGCTGCAACGGGTGAATAAACATTCGTATTTTCGGAGTTTTACCGCAAGGTATTCTTCAAGCTGCTTCGTGTCTGCCGCTAGATATCGTCGGCTCTCTTTTTATTTTTTGAGGCGGCAATGGAGAAGCTGGTGATGTATTTAAAGAAGCGTCACAAGCTTGCGCTCTCTGTCTCGTTGGACGATGCAAGAGCAAATTGAAGAACGCCTCGCGGAAAAAGTCAGAAAATATGAAAGGTTATTTATCCGTGACTGAAGGAGCACAAAGATACAGAGCAAGTGTTTTATTTGTGGACATAAATGACAGGAAATGTGGGTTTAGAGGTGCCGACCGCATGAAGAGGTGGAGGAGAATGAGGGACAAATTTGTCCGTGTTAAAAAGTCTCTAAAATACATTAAAACAAGGTAAACACAGTAGTAAATACACTATTGTGGGCCAGATACGTGACTGTAATGGCGGCAGGATACCCCAGAAAAGCGCTACGCCCTCTGTCGTCCTGGCAGGGAATTGCTTTGCAACTCTCCCCAGGTAACGGAGAAGTTTGAAAGGAAAACACCCCTGTCAATGCGTGTGCGTGACTCCACATTCGAGCTGACAGAGAAGTATAAACCAGGCTTAAATCCTAATTTATACAAATGTGGAGTCACGCACACGCATTGAAGGGGGTGCTATTGACGTTTTTAAAAGAAGCGGCGTCCTGACCAATCACAGGCTTGCGTTCTCCGTCGCTCTCGACAAACAGTTAAACAAGGGGGCATGTCTCTGTCACCCTCCGCGAGCCCGTCCGAGAGCCCTTGCGCCGACGCAAAATGGCGCTGCGTGTCTCCATACCGACAAAGACGGAGAAGTATAAATTAGGCTTTAATCTCAAAAAGGTTTGTCAGGTTTAGTCGACTAAAGCTCAAAAAGGTTTTAGTCAGGTTTAGTCAACTAAAACTCAAAAAGGTTTTAGTCAGGTTTAGTGGACTAAAGCTCAAAAAGGTTTTAGTCAGGTTTAGTCGACTAGAGCTCAAAAAGGTTTTAGTCAGGTTTAGTCGACTAAAACTCAAAAAGGTTTTAGTCAGGTTTAGTGGACTAAAGCTCAAAAAGGTTTTAGTCAGATTTAGTCAACTAAAGCTCAAAAAGGTTTTAGGTTTAGTCGACTAAAACTCAAAAAGGTTTTAGTCAGGTTTAGTCGACTAAAGCTCAAAAAGGTTTTAGTCAGGTTTAGTCGACTAAAGCTCAAAAAGGTTTTAGTCAGATTTAGTCGACTAAAACTCAAAAAGGTTTTAGTCAGGTTTAGTGGACTAAAGCTCAAAAAGGTTTTAGTCAGATTTAGTCAACTAAAGCTCAAAAAGGTTTTAGTCAGATTTAGTCGACTAAAACTCAAAAAGGTTTTAGTCAGGTTTAGTCGACTAAAACTCAAAAAGGTTTTAGTCAGGTTTAGTCGACTAAAACTCAAAAAGGTTTTAGTCAGGTTTAGTGGACTAAAGCTCAAAAAGGTTTTAGTCAGATTTAGTCAACTAAAGCTCAAAAAGGTTTTAGTCAGGTTTAGTGGACTAAAGCTCAAAAAGGTTTTAGTCAGGTTTAGTCGACTAAAGCTCAAAAAGGTTTTAGTCAGGTTTAGTCGACTAAAGCTCAAAAAGGTTTTAGTCAGGTTTAGTGGACTAAAGCTCAAAAAGGTTTTATTAATTAAACAGAGTTTTAGTCTTTAACAAATGAATGTAGGTCAGACATGTACTCTGAGCTACTGGAGTGAGTTTCATACCAACATCATTTATTTTAGGGCTAAAGGAGATGGGACACAATCTGAGCTGCCCCAGATTTTGTCCAGTAAAACAACAATCCCCAGACTGGCATCATTTCTATTTTTACTTTATTGATACTCACTATACTGTATAGACCCACTCCAATGAAAATCATGTTTTTTCTGTTTTTAACATGTTCTTGAGGCATTCTTCTTATGCTACAGGACAGAAATGTAAGCTCAAAATTGCATTTCTGAGTATTTATGCATTTAAATCTCTGTGAGTCAGTAGCAGATGAAAAAATGCAGCCTAAAACTAACTGGGTTTGTGATGTCACAAACCCACTGGGCGGAGCCCAAACTCCTCTCTGCTCTGCCCCCTCAGGCTCTGAGGACTAGAGAAGATGGAGGATCAACACCTATGGGCTGTAGTGGGATGTAATTAAGAAGAGAGATAGTGAAATTAGCTTTTACACTTTACCAAAATCCTTTGCAACCATCGGCCTGTTTGCTAGCATTACATCAGCTATTCATGGAGCTGATGTAATGCTAGCAGCCAGTGCTGCATGCTAGCACAGAGAGCTAGCATAAACAGAAAGCTCTCAACAGCCAGGAAAAGAGGGGAAGAGAGGGAGGGCGGGCGGGGGGCCTCCGTGCCAATGGCTCTGCCCACAACCCAGAGGTGAATTTTTAATGAGCTTCTGCCACTATGTAAAAACTAAGTACTAGAAAACAGCACAGGTTTTGTGATTTTGGCTAAAAACGGCATTATAATAGTTTAAAGACCACTGAGAACCATTTCAAACAGTTACAAAGATGATCGGCGTGGGACTTTAATGATACAGATCAGTGCATCAGTCAGTAGAGTTTCACAAAATAAATTAATGCATTCCTTTCCTTAAGAGAATGGACTCTTAGGGAGCATAGGGTTATGTCATGAAATGGGTGGAATTCACACGGGTGGAGGTGGGATTTCATTGAATCCAAGCACCTTATTTCCAGGTTGATAAAATGTCTCAAGAAAATAACTTATATTTCAGAACAAATGACGTATAGGGCCAATGGTACAAATGTAATCATATATGGGCCAAAACTTGCTCTGAAAGATTTAAAATAGCATGGTATAGTTCCTTTAATCATTTTTCAAAGCTGTATTTATGCAGGCGTAATAATTACACATCTGCTGACGAAAACACTTTAAATTGTATATTTAATCTTTTATTCTTTGATTTCATGAATTTTATACTCACTGTTGTTTGAGAGTCTTTTTGAAAGCCTCAACAGAACTGGTTTAAATTTTTTTTTACTTTACATCTGATGCTTTTGTAGAAACAACAACAGAAATTAATTTACAGTAAAATAAATATTAAACTTTGATGATATTGTGTTTTTAAGCCTCTGACAAAAACGTGACCTACATTTAAACTATTTAACTTTTTTTATTTTCCTACATTTTTAAATCAATAACAGATTTTGATTAAAATCAAAACAAGTTAAAGATAAGTTCTGCGTGTTTTATGACATCCCCTAAAGCAGTGGTTCCCAACCGGGGGTCCGCGACCCCCAAAGGGCAGGACCGCCCCTCCCTACAAGCAGATCACGCACTCTGCGTAGGGCCCCCCATATCCAGAGGGGGCCTCCATTTAGCTCCAGTGGACGCATTCATCGCTGCCGTGATGCGCGCCGCACATAGAGCATTGCTTGACAGCAGGGTAGAGAGAGAGAGAGAAAAAAAGAGACGAGTAATCTGACACCGCAGCGCGCACGCGTTCCGCCATGCTGGATTTCTGTTTACTAAATGCAGTTGCCGCATCGGTCTGAGCCGATCACTTGACAGCCACTTTACTACTTTCTCATTACGCTCAAAACAAACTAGTCTCACAACAACGCACGCAGGAGGTTGGAACAAAATGAAACAAAAACCAGACGGTATAAATACGCCGTCAGGAAGTCAAAGCCATGCAGGTGATGGTGTCCAAACACAAACAGCAATACAAATTGGAAGCAAGCAAAAGAAAAAAAATTAAAAGCAGAGGAGGCTCGTAGTTTCAGCTTCAGCTGAAGGTGGGTCTGTTGTAGAAGTTACAATAACTTTGTGTCATTAACACTCCAACTGCCAGCCTGCAAATCATGACATACAGTAAGAGAGGATTAATCTGTGCAGATGAGTGGTAATTACATTTTCTAGCTGCCCTGATTATCAGTTACTGAATGTCTTGCAAATGTCATATAATTATACATTCACATTTGTGAAAAAAATGATTGGTTATCTGACCAGATGGTGATCTTATGTTGTATATATACAACACACACACACACACACACACACACACACACACACACACACACACACACACACACACACACACACACACACACACACACATATACATAAATATATATATATATACATACTGTATATATTTGGGTGTAACAATATCCAAATATCACAATACGATATTGACACGATATGAACCTCATGATACAATATTTATTGCGATATTGTGGGGAGGCTCACGTAAATAAGACTCACAACATGAAATACTTTGACTGGTATCCGTGCAGCGTTCACCGCTGTAGCCTCCATACTCCATGTTTGTTTTTCTTTGCTTGTGTGGGCTGCACGCACTCCCATTGGCGAACTGGCCGATGATGCGGAAGCAACGGATCATGGTATATGTAGTTTACTTTGCTATGCTCCGGTGGAGCAGACTGAAAAGTGTTATTTTTACCTCAAGCCGTAATGTACGATATTGTGGTCATTTTACTACGACGGTATAGCGATATTGCCAATATTTATATATATATATATATATATATATACAGTATATAGATATATAGATAGATATATAGATATGGATATATAGTCTCCATTGTTTGCAGCCTATCAACCTATCCAATGTTGGCAAAGGTGACAGTGGTGGGGGCCCCTCAATAAAATTCCACTTAGGGCCCCACTTTGGCCAGGGGCAGGCCTGCCCAAGGAGGTCCCCAAAAGATTGCAGGGGGTCCCCACAATTTTGTGTGTGCTGAGGTTGTGAGATTAAGAAGATTATATTTGTAAAAGTTACATTTATAAAATCCAGATAAGGCGGCTTAAAGCTGGCACAGTGTACTACAAACATTGATGACTGAAATTAGTAACTAACAGAAATTCAATACTTTGATCAGGTAGGAAGGCTAACCAGGAGTTACTAAGTGTAACTCATAAGGCTCATTATAAAAATACCTGTTTTCCCCACCCACTCCACCAGTGAGTGTGTGTGTGTGTGTTTCGGTGGGAGGTGGTAGTGGTGTGTGTGTTTTGGTGGGTGGTTGGGAGGGAGGTGAAGTTGGTGGTGTGAGTGTTTGAATGTGTGTGTGTGTGTGTGGGGGGGGGTTCTCAGTAAGTCCCCACTCAAACCTTATATGAAATGAATTAATGGATCTGTTAACAAAAGGCTTTAAAACAATTAATATTTGTATTACATATACATTATTTGAATTTATTTGTTATTTTTGCACCCTGGCACATGTTCTGTGTTAAATTTTGTGATTTTGTATACTGTTTGTTTGTTCAATAAAGTTCTAAAAAGAAAAATAAAACTCCCCACTCAAGCAACGAGTCAAGAATGAGTGGGTGGCAAAGACAGGCTGCTTGTATAAGGGTTGTAGAAGAACAAGGAAGAAAAATACCGGACTGGACCACAAGCTGTGGCTCTATCTGGCATTAATTTCTAGTCTGGATTTTACCAGTAGCTATATCCTGGAACCTGAGTGGTGTTTTTCTCTAGGCTGAAGCTAACAGCTAGCTGGTGCTAACAGAGGCCCGGTTTACAGTGGATCTGCGGTAGCGTTGCTGCGACCAGCGTTTAAATATTGCTGAGCCTGAATTGGGTTGGAACTCGTAGATGTAGCAGGAGTAGTTTCATTGTGACATTGTTAGAAAGGCTTGCTAAGAAAAGGAGTTTTTCTCTCGCCTTTTCCAACTTTCTAATTTACATAAAAAGTAGGTCACACACAGCTTTGACCTGTTGGCATGCTACTTTTGACCACCCAAGTTGTCTATTCAACAACAAGGAAAATGTTGGTTTAGATTCTTGGTTTCCTTTAAAAGAACTAAAGTGAAGTTCCAGCTTGTCACCACGTGAGGGCGCGTTCTCCCCATGTCTTCTAAAAGGTTTAAAAGAACCAGAGCTTTTTATTTTTTACACTGCATTGTGTTCTGCGTCAAAATGTACAAAGGTTTAACTTTTGAGAGTGTTTATGAGAGAAAAGTGTGAAAATGTTAATGCCTGTCTGACAAAAGTATATATATCTATATATATATATATATATATCTATATATATATAATATATATAGATATATATATCCATGTCTACTCTACATGAATGACATAAAGCTGTGCGTCAAGAGCGAGCGAGCGAGACATCGACTCACTGATCCACACCACCAGGATTTACAGCACTATCGGAATGTCATTTGGATTTGAGAAGTGTGGTCGGATGGTGACAAAGAAAGGGAAGGTAGTCCACACAGAAGGGGTCTCACTCCCAGAAGGAACAATAGCAGACACTGAATACAGCTACAAGTACCTCGATGAAGACGCAAGGAAAGGAGCCACAGGTACAACGAGTAAGGCAAGTCCTAAGAAGTCAGCTCAATGGCAAGAACAAGATCCGGGCAATAAACAGCTACGCCCTGCCAGTAATCAGATATCCTGCAGGAATAATGAGCTGGCCAAAGGAAGAAATACAGACCACAGATGTTAAGACATGGAAGCTCCTAACCATGCATGGAGGGTTCCACCCCAAGTCCAGCACCCTGAGACTGTACACTAGTCGTTAAGGAAGGAGGCCGAGGACTAGTGATTGTGAGAGCCACTGTCCAGGATGAAACATCCAAGATCCATAAGTACATCAATGCCCCAACAGATGACGTGCTCAGTGAATGTCTCAGACAATGGTGAACAGAAGAGGAGGTGCTGGAAATACCATCATGGGAGGACAAACCCCTACATGGGATGTTCCACCAACAGATAAGGTGGCTGATATCAAGAAATCCTACCAATGGCTAGAAAGAGCTGGTCTGAAGGACAGCACAGAGGCACTCATCATGGCTGCACAGGAACAGGCCCTGAACACCAGAGCAACAGAGGCCAAGATCTACCACACCAGACAAGACCCAAGGTGTAGGCTATGCAGAGAGGCTCCTGAGACAATCCACCACATAACTGCAGGGTATAAGATGCTGGCAGGGAAAGCACATGGAACGCCACAACCAAGTGGCTGGCATAGTGTACAGCAGGGGTTCCAAAATTTTTTTCTTTGAAGACCCCCTTTCTCGTGTCCAAGATGAGCCAGGACCCCCAACCCCAACTCCTACATGCATAAACACATTAAATGTGATCATTAAACAAACTTTACAGACATAGAGTTATAACTTTCATATGGAGTTCTGATTATACTGGGTGTGTTATTGGGATTTTATTAATGTAATTTTTACAAATAAATTCTTACCAACCTCACAACCTCAGCAAAGACAAAATTGTGGGGACCCCCTGCAATCTTGTGGGGACACCCTTGGGGGTCCTGACCCCCAATTTGGGAACCCCTGGTGTACAGGAACATCTGTGCAGAATATGGACTGGAAACCCCAAGGTTAAAGTGGGAAACACCCCTAAGATGGTAGAGAACGAGCCAAGATCCTGTGGGACTTTCAGAGACTGACAAAATGGGGATGGCGAACCAACCGGACATTGTGGTGGTGGACAAACAACAGAGGACAGCCGTTGTGGTTGACGTGGCAACACCAAGTGATGCAACATCAGGAAAAAGAAACTAGAGAAGTACCAGGGCCTCAAAGAAGAAGTTGAGAATGCCTGGAGAGTGAAGATATCGGTGGTGCCCGTGGTCATCACTCGGGGCAGTGATAAATGTATGTGTATATATATACTAGTGTTGTATTTAGTGCTGTTATGAGATAAACATTTTTTACATTAATTAATTATGACCTGCAATTAATTAATTAATTAATTAATCAATGTGATTAATCTTTTTTTATCTTACCTACTAATGGCTGAGAAAAGTCCTCATTTTGATGCATTTTTATTTAAATTCATTACATTATTGTGGCAGACTAAAAGATTAATATATAACAAAAAAGCTGGCTTTATAAAGTCATTTATTGTTTAACAGACTTCTAAACTTACCTCTTACATCACCAAGGCAGAATAATACTGTGGGTTTTTTTTGTCAGTCTTAAATAATTAGAAATTAAAACTAAAACATCAGGTCCACATAGAATAATCTAAGTTAACACATCAAGGAACACTTTTTTTGAGCAATGCAAATAGTGATCACAGAACTTGTTAATAAAACTTTTATCTAAAATTAAAATAGACCTGTTATTACAGTGCTGTAAGTTAGCATATCAGAACTGACAGTTTATCACAAAATAAAATGCTGAATAAGCATTAAGCACTCACTCTCTCACTTCTGACATGTGCTATGGCATGATAGTTAAATATAATTACATCCATCCATCCATCCATCCATCCATCCATCCATCCATCCATCCATCCATCCATCCATCCATCCATCCATCCATCCATCCATCCATCCATCCATCCATCCATCCATTTTCATCCGCTTATCCGGAGTCGGGTCGTGGGGGCAGCAGCTTAAGGAGGGAGGCCCAGACTTCCCTCTTCCCAGCCACTTGGGCCAGCTCCTCCGGGGGAATCCCAAGGCGGTATAGTCCCTCCAGCGTGTCCTGGGTCTTCCTTTGGGTCTCCTCCCGGTTGGACGTGCCCGGAAAACCTCACCAGGGACTCCCTGTCTGCAATTTGTGGTTTTCAGGAAGTTTATTTTATTTTGGCACGTTCAGAGAAGACGCACGGCGACGGTCATAATGTCCGACGATTTAAAGTTTTTCGTAGGACATTATTAAATCACGTCAGTAATGTCCGACGTGTTTTCGCAAACACTGGCTTTGTTGTCCCGCTCTGACTCTGACCGCTTCTCTGACTTCCTTAACTGGCTGGCGCCTACAGACTGTAGACTACAGTCATGGGCTGGCGTTAATGTGAAGTAGCTAATGTAACAGTCTATGGTTAAGATAAACATTGTCACTATTTTTAGTTAATAAATATTGAAATAAATTGTAGATAGGAGTCCTATCATAGGACATTTGTACATTTTATTTTTAATTAATTTATTTTTATTTTTGTCCCTCTGTCTGGGCCCCATCCAGCCAATCAGGCCCTAGGCACGTGCCTAGTTTGCCTTTGCGTTAATCCGGCTCTGCCAGGGAGGCGTCCAGGAGGCATCCTAACCAGATGCCCGAGCCACCTCAACTGGCTCCTCTCGATGTGGAGGAGCAGCGGGTCTACTCCGAGCCCCTCCCGGATGACCGAGCTTCTCACCCTATCTCTAAGGGAGAGCCCAGCCACCCTGCGGAGAAAACTAAGTTCGGCCGCTTGTATCCGCGATCTCGTTCTTTTGGTCACTACCCAAAGCTCGTGACCATAGGTGAGGGTAGGAACATGGATCGACTGGTAAATTGAGAGCTTCGCCTTTCGGCTCAGCTCTCTCTTCACCACGACAGACCGGTACAACGCCCCCATCACTGCAGATGCAGCACCAATCCGCCTATCGATCTCAAGCTCCACCCTTCCCTCACTCGTGAACAAGACCCCAAGATACTTAAACTCCTCCACTTGGGGCAGGACCTCGTCCCTGACCTGGAGAAGGCATTCTACCCTTTTCCGACTCAAGACCATGGTCTCGGATTTAGAGGAGCTGATTCTCATCCCAGCTGCTTCACACTTGGCTGTGAACTGTTTCAGCGAAAACCGGAGATAATTACATACAATTAAAATAAAAAATCCCAACAGTTAGGCTAGAAAAGTCCCAGTAAAGTTATAGATTAAAAATTTGATTAATGCGATTAACAAAATAGTGCACTAAATGTGGCTGTAATCAATTAATCTCAATTAATGCGATAATTTGACACCCGTAGTTGTATTAAACCCAAAACATAGAAGAATCCTCAAAAATTCTCAGTGAATGACATATTTTGTTGCTGCTGACCATAATTGTTGCTGATTTTAAATTAGATGTAAGGAGGATAACTTTCCACACGGCATTCCAAACTGAACACCAATTGTAGAAATGTACTTCTCACCTAGCTTCCCCTGAAGCCATAATATCCACTTTGTGTACAAAGTTCAAATTGTTATTTACATTATTTGTTATAATGTGTTAGAGAATCAGTGGGTGGATTTTAATTTCATTACGCCTTTAAAAAAATCAACAAATGAAGAAAACATCTCATTTTATTAAAATTGAAATTATTACAGTAGTCAGTGTCACTGATTACAAGAAAAAATGTTAAACATGAGCTCTTATAATCAACTATAATAATATGCTGCAAAATATTAAATTAACACTATAGTGCCTAACTATCAAAATCTTATTTTTTAAATGTGACACGAGATTTCAGATTGATTGTTCAATTATGATTTGAATTTCTTTATTTAGTCAGATCTTTGTGCTAGTCATCTACTCCATAAATCTGCCAGAGTAATACTTTCAGTTTAAAGTGCCACAGTAAAACCAAATATGTGAATAATCAAAACACATGTTAGTGTTAGCTTGACTCTGATGATTTTACAGGGTAACATTTAATTATTAAGTGTAAAAAGTAAGATTTTCATTTATTTCTTGCAAATCAATGTCACTTTAGTGTCAGATAAATAATATTTAATTATTGCATCATAATTGTAAAAAATCAGTTTATTAGGCAAACGTAACCTGAATCAACCTGAGCTGTTTTCCTGTGTGTGTGTGTGTGTGTGTGTGGGGGGGGGGGGTCGTGACATAAATTACACACAAACACTAGTCACTTCACTGCAAGGACACTTTAATTTATCAGAAGCAATAAATATTCACATCTCATTTCTCTATTCTTTCGGTACATGTAATACACAGAAAATCTGAAATCATGGTGAAAATAATATCAATAAGTGCACTGACATAGAAACTTTCTCAGGCTTTAAGTGTAAATGGCTGTAACTCATTCTCACACATCAGTATGAAATCATAAGAAAAGAAAAAAGAGAAGAGGTGGATATTCCTTTTGGACAACAACTTTGTCCCTGTCCATGTTTTTTCTGTGCATACTTAGTGGCACCCACATGCTCGCACCTGAATACAGAATGGGAGTGGTTCTTCCCATGATTAGAAGCTCATGTATAATTTAATATGTACATTCATGTTTATACAGTACAATCTAGTCAGTAAGTGCAGATATATTCATGCAAGAAAGTTCAAAAGAACACAATTAAATAAAAGAATAGCCAAGGATAACGTTTAAAATCTCCAGTTATCACTCTCAACTCTCTCCATACCTTTGTGAAATCTCTTATTAAAAACCCAAACCTTTAATTTAATTCAATCTTCATTTTGTCCTCTCACTTGTGCTCTCCTGGATCCAAACATTTGTAGTTTTCTCTTGGTTATCAACTACATCAGTGATCAATTTGAACTTTTAAAACTGCAGTGGCAAAAAGGGTTAACACTTACACAAAGCCCACAGGAAAAATAAAAGAAACAGGAACTATAGCATGTGTCTGAAGGCTATTTTACATTCTTGGTTCTTGTAATATTTTCAAATGAAAAAAGAAGCCTTCAGCAAGATGCCGAGGCATCGTGAAATGTGAGGAGATATTTCTCAAAGGAGAGGGAGGGTTAAGAGAAGGCCATTTCTGACTTAAGACATCACATGTGCAAAACCACAGAACCTCACGTGAACCTGTGCCTCTTTCAAAACACAGAAAAAAGACGCACCTATTAAATCTGATTCAGTTCCAACGACCATTGATCTTTTCTAAACCAGGAGACTCAGATTAAAAAAAATTCTCTCATTTCAAGTTTTGTTGGCTATGCTGTGCCTGTTGGACCTAAGAAACATAAAGGAACATTAGTGTCTGAACAGAAATAAAAGTGATTGTTTTTATTACTCATGAATACTAATCATTAAGAAGCCAACTTAAAAGAAAAACTATGGCACCATTAAAAAACAAATCACACTTAACACACCCTTTAGTGCTTATGGCAGACTGAGAGACTCATCGTGTGCAAATACTTTCTATAACCAACGTACAAACATCTGCTGATATCATTAGTCACTGATCAAAACAAGTATTGGACAATATTCATAATACTCAGGTATAGCGGGTATTTCATAATATCAATAAAAACAGCAAAAGGCTTCAGAAACATTCAAAATATGTTGTTTGTATCATCGGTTTCCACTGGCCACACAGAAAGCATAGCCATAAAAAAGCTCGGTGACTCCTTTTTGTGCGTGAACGACCATTTGGGCAGGAGATTGTCAGAAAACGTGCACTGGTTCTAGCAGCTGAAGACAGAGCGAGATAATTGAGATTCTCTTTAAAAAAAAAAAGAAGCTTGCCAGTCAACCTGCATGGTCGGAGACATCACAAAGCCAAGTGACATTATTGCAAATTCGAGGGACGTTTTACAAACCTTTGCAACATTCTTCTGTACTGGAATGAATCTGTTAGTTAGGTCTCGTTTTACAAACCCTTTGTAAACCTGTAGATACATAAGCTCTCCATCAGCATGATCTGTACATGTAAATAGCTTTATACATACACATCTAGAGTTTAAACAGTTAAAACTGAGGAAATATATTTAGATATTTAGTTTTCATTTTAATTATATGGCTATAGACTCTTTTGATTGTGTGTGGTAAAAGGTAGAGTGTGTTCATGTGATGTAGTGTGTGTTTCTGTATCGAGAACGCACGCACATGCCGTTTGCCTCTAGGTGCGCTCGCTGTCTCCACCTACATATGTGGGAAGCGGAGGTGAAAGTAACAAAGACGAAGCAGCCTGCGTTTCCTCTTGTCACCAGCGCTGCTGCTGTTACTTTCGGTCCTGGCAGACTTGCTTCTGGCCCGATATCTGCCCACCTCCTCATATCTGTCGTCTGACCTCTGAACTCTGGAGCTCCATGTCCTGCTCACACCACGGTACTTATCCGGTTGATAGGCTTGGATTTGGAGCTGCCCCCTGTACCTGTCGCTCCGGCTCCACCCGTCACCTGCGGCCCCTGCTGAGGCTGCGCGGGGTGCTGGGGGGGGTGAGGGGAGAGAGGTGTAAGAGGGGTAAGGGGGGACGAAGGGGGGGGTAAAGGGGAGTGTGGTGGGGGAGGGGGGATAGAGGAGAGAGGAGGGTACTGGGGCAGATACGGGGCGGCGGACAGTGCGTGATGTGCATTGACGGAGGCGGACGGCAGGTTGTGGGGCAGCGTGCCGAATATGAAGTGTGTTTGATGAGTGGAATGGCTGGTTGGGTGTGGTGTTTGGGCGTGCCTGGGGTGGGTTTGGGAGTGTGCGTGGGGGTGGGGGTGGGAATGAGACAGGGTAAGTGGGAGTTTTGTACCAGGGCCGCTGACCCCTCTGGCAGAGTGTGTATGCTGCCCGTGGTAGAGGGCAAACTGTGGGTTCTGGGAATGTTGGGAGAGAGGAGAAAGGGGTGGGGGACATCCTACCACCATGTTGGTGTATCGACCCTGAAGGCCATGCTGGGAAAGCTGGGAGAGATGGGCCAGCTGCGGGTGCTGGGCGTGAAGTGGGCCAAGCGGTAGACGACAGGGTAGTGGGCCTCGCTGTAAAGTATGAGGGAGCACACCTTGTAAAGGTGGAGGGACGGCTTGGACGTGGAAGCGATGGTGATGGTAGTAAGGTGGTGGGGGCTGTACGGTGCCCACGTGACAGTACTGTGCGTGTAGTGCCTGGATCTTGGAAGCCCCCCCATCCAGCTGGCATAGAGATGAAGGGGAGTGAGGAGGGGGTCCTCCCGTAGTCGGTGGGGGTACAGGTGCGGGGTATGGTGGCCCCGGTGGTATAAGGGGCCCTGGTGGTTTGGCGCGTTTGCTGCCGAATAGTGAGCCCAGGAAGGAGCCGCTGTTGTTGCTGCTGTTGCTCCCCCCAGGTCCGCTCCCCGCTCCTGCTCTCTCTGCACTGCTGGAGACTCCCCCAACTCCTGTCCCAGCAGTGGTATGTTGCTGCCCCGGCCCACCCCCCACCCCCGTTCCGGGGCTCAGGATGGGGCGGTGAGGCCGGAAATCTTCTGTTCCATAGCAGCCAGGGAGAACACCTGGCATTGGGTAGCGCTGGTGAGGCTGAGGGCTGCTAATGATGGAGCCCTAGGAACATAAAATCTCATCAGGTCTTACAAAAATCATTGAAGAACAGAAACACGTGGCTCTACTACCATCACCACCCAACGCATGCTCGGGTAACAGACACAGACATGCAAAGAGTGTCAGTGCAAGACACAAACACATGCAAGTATAGTGGATATTCAGATAGTAGGCACGCTCAGCATGCTCAGGATAACAGGGCACCAGTGAGGGGAAATGCAAGAGTGTTGTTGGAAGTCTTTCATAGACTTACTTCCATAGTACTGTCCAGAGAACCAACACTGTTCCTGCGACCACGCTTCCCTGCACCCCGCCAGGAAGAATCAGGTTAGCAAAAAGTGAAAGATACAAGAGAAAGGCCCTACAATCTATGACCGAACAGAAGCAGGAAAGAGAAACAGGATACAGAAACAGAAACCAGGCGCAAGCTACCCAGAGTCACACCAGCCCACAGTAATGAAAAAGCATGGAGGCGAGGCCGTTTTACCTGTGTCCGATAGGTCCCTGAGAGATGAGCTGAGCGCTGTGCGTTTGAGACCCTCACCCACTGAGCAGTTGTCATCAAAACTCGTCCTTCCCAAGGTGCCGTTCACAACATCGCTCTTCACACCTACGCCTCCTCCAACCACACTTCCTGTTAGCAAGCTGGGCCGCATCACACCTTTCTGTTTCTCCAACTCCGCTGTATTTTCACACAGAGGACACGGGGGAATTTTAAATGAGGAGGAGACAGAAAAGACAGAAAAGAACAAGCGATAAAGCAACCCTTGATAAGGTTTCCTTTTCTTATGCCCAGAGCCAAAATTGCATGTGGTTATAAATATAATTCCTGTACATGACCAGCAGATGGCACACTTACATTCAACTCTGTATTTCTCCATCTCTTGCACTTCAGCAATACTCTCCCTGAGGTCGCTAACAAAGCGGGTGCGGTCTTGCTGACTGGGCGCCATAAAGACGATAAGAACCTTCCTCTCTCCACCCAGGCTGGCTGAGGTCAGGCGAATGCCATGAGGGTAGTCTAGTCCAGGAACACGGAGAAATAAATATTCTTTTTCATCAAATAAGTGAATTAAGAACAACTGAGAGATGCAATAACAACAAAAACTAATTTCTTACATGAGTTCTGGAACATGTGGACTTGCATGTCAACCAAAGGGAAAGATTGTCTGAAACTGTAAGTCACAGAGGTTTTCTTCTTCTGGAAGATTTTGGTCACCTAGTGCAAAGCATGAAATGAAAGTTTTTACTGTGCCTCGACTTACTGCATTTTAACAAAAGCTGATGAGTCAGACTTACCACCAGTAGGTCATTAAAGAGAAAGACTTCTCGTTGGTGTACTCCTGTCCGCTGAGGTCTGTTGGGGTCAGGAACCTCGTAGAGCTGGCAGCAACACACCAGCCTTCGATGGGGAAGAGACAGCACCTAGAGGGTCAAACACAGAGATACACCATAAATACACTGTTTTATGTTTAAAAAGCACATTAAAGTCCACAATGAAACTTACAGGCTTCTTGCCCACAATGACCCTCTCCACTGCCTGCACTTGAGAGACGTGGTCATCATTGGTGCGTAACTCCCATTTCTGTATTCGCTGGTAGATCCCAACCAACAGGTCCCTGGGTATCTCCTGACCATTGTCTACACCTTGAGTGGAACCAAGGACATTTGAAAAGGAACAGCAAAGTAAATATTTCCTAATAAAATATCTTCACACACAAGACTGGCAAGAAAAACCTTTACTTTATATTATAAAAGAATGTTAGTACTGCTGTGCCCAACAGCACCTCTCAAGTTCTTGATGAAATCGTCCAGCTTCATCTTCCTCTCAGCTTTGATGTTGGGACTGTACATATCTGTGTTGAGGAGGATTATGGCAAAGGCCAAGATGAAGATGGTGTCAGGGTTCTGGAACTGCCGAACCAGGGTGGGATTACACACACAATACCTTTGACTAAAGAGAGAAACAGCATATTAACAGGTTTAATCCTGACCCGGCAGTCGCAGATTTTTAGATATTCATCACATGCAAACCTGAACGCCTCGATGAGCCGCTCCACTTTCTGGGCTTCTCCCTGAACTTTGATTTGGGCCTGGAATTTCCTCAGAGCATCGTCAAGGTCCATGCCTGAAAAGTCCATCTCATCCACAACACAGCTGAAAAACACAGAAGTCACAGCATTTTGAAAATAAACCACTAACTCATTATGTCAGCTTATGGGGCAAGACCATTAATCTGGTCTCCAATCAGACTCAGGGACAAAAGTATGCACTGAATTGATGTCATTTCAGTTTCTGTTTCATTTACTCACTCTAAGACATCTTTGTTGAATTGTTTCTGCCGGTTTCCCAGAAACTCTCCAATCATCTGCCTGCTGAGGCCCTTTCTCTCCAGGAGGAAGCGAGCGATCCCAACAGGAGTGTCTGATACAAACCCTCTTTCTATAAGGTACTGGATGCCTTTCTCTGGTTTTCTGCAGTTTACATAAAAAATAGCATGAGCTTTATCATTGTACCTGTATAAACAGCAGGGAAGTTCATGCTTGGGTTAGCCTTTAACGTGTCAGGGACCATAACCATAAACGTCAGTGTGGTTTGTAGAGTTTTGGGGACAATTATTAATAATTATAAATAAGTAGTAATCCATTTGCTTACTGACAGGTGTTGACATTTTTATCATACTTTAAATCAATAAAAGTTATCTATGCTGTGTTTAATCTGACATCATCATTTTGAGAGCGTCTGCAGACAGCCTGCCAGCTCCAGACGCAGAATACTTTCACTGCTGATTAACACACGCCAACATTAAACCTGTTTTTATATCATCCTGTTACTCAGAGAGCGTTTTTAGCAGAACAACGTGCCCATATCCTCCCATTTACAAACAGAGCGCTGACCTCTCTGAGCAAAAGAACGATTTGTGAGCTGTGGGCCATGTTTCTCTTGCTAATCATCATAAATCTGTTCACAGCTAAATGTTTAGCTGTAGGACTGGTGCTAACGATTCAGTTCACAGGGATGACTTAATGATTGAACAGATTTCCCAACATGCAACCCTCTTTCTAATTTTCTGTTCAAATTATCGTTGATGAAAAATGTGTGTTAAATGAAAACTGGCTATAGTTTTTACAGTTGGCAGTGAGCCAGAGAAACCATGACTGTATAAGAAAGTGGAGTTGTTTAAATACCAGTCAGTTCATATGGAAACAGATCTGGTAAGAAAATCTGCATCAGGTTTATAAAAGTGGTGGGGACAATACTGCCCATTGCCTCCCTGGCTAAAACCATGGCGATAATAGGACTACAGCTCACTTGTTGAAGAGATTGAGACCGATGCGGTACTGGCGTCTCTGCACCACATCGCTGTTGAAGGGTGGAGAGTCCCAGCTGTGGCGGCTCTCCCTCTGATACGTCTGTTTCCCCAGAGGAGGCAGCGGTTCCTGCAGGCTGTCCTGAGATGAAGAGCCTGAGCTGCAGTTGACGGTCTCGTTGGAGTTGGTTGTGGAGTTGAGCGAGTCGTTGTCTCCGTCAGAGCAGCATGGCTGCTCCAGACCTCCTGGAGGCAGAGCGGTGGAGGAGGAGGAGGACAGAGGGGTAGTGGGAGGCTGCTGTGGGGAGGAGGAGGATGAAGGTGTGTCAGGGTATTGGTGGTGGTGGATGGGGTGGTGGTGATGGTGGTGGTGGGCTGCCACCTGGTGTGGGATGTGTGTAGGTATGGGTCTTCCTGTTGGCCTGGTCTGACCCTGAGCAGCTGCTGTGGAGGGGGAGTGGGTGCCTGAGTTGGGGGAGTGTTTGAGGGTTCCCTGAGGCGAGCTTGAGCCTACTCCAGGTTCCTGCTCATAGACCAACTGCCTGCTCAGGGATCCCCGATCTGAACGATCACTCATGTCCACTGAGCTGTCACTAGGTGGCTCAATGGTAAGAAGGGGCAGGTGAGCTCCCCTCAGACGGTAGTCTCTGCACTCTGTGCATGGTGTGCTGCGCCGACTGTTACTGCTGCCACCTCCCTCTGTGTCCCTGCTGTCCTCACGGACTCCAACACCACCACCGGGTCCCCAGTACTCAGTATCTGTGCTGCTGGGGGCCCGGTCAAGGGACAGGGGAGAGGACGGCATCCCATCATCCATGTAAAGAGTGACGTCACTGTAAGAGGTGGCTGTACTGTCACCGTGCATACTCAGCCCTCCTCCAGCTCCCCGGCCTCTTTCTCCCAAACCTCTTTGGGAGGAGGATGGGTTGCTGCTGCTGCTCCACATGCACTCCCCAAAGTCTTCGCTGATCCCTCCTCCCTCCCTGCTGCCCTCTTGGGAATCATCGCGACCGGCGCGGCAGGTGAGGGCATCGTCGATGGAGTCAGCGAGGGACTTGACCTGCAGACAGAGGATCAGACACGTGATCACAAATCTGAAGATCAAATTCAAGATGAACGACAGTGTTTTAGGGTTTTACGATCACATGAAACATTTGAGAAGTATAGGGGGAGAGCTTCAGTTGTACCTGTTTGGAGAAGGAGTCCTCTAGGTGGGTGTAGTCTGCTGGGCGGTCTGGATCAGGGGAATGAGGAGGACCTATAGCAACACTGTGAGTGAAGTTGGTCTGTGTTTGGGCCTGCTGCTGAGGCTGCCGCTCATCAAAGGAATACTGCAGCCTCATGTTGGAAAGGATGATGCGACGTGTCATACGACTCTCTGAGGCCGAGCTTCGGAGACGCTCAAAGTTTTTATTCATGCGATACTGTCTGAAGGCAGTCTGAATGGTCTTTGCTGCCCGACGACTTACAAAGGAGCCTCCATACTTTCTCTCCAACATTTCCACCTAGCAAAGTTCAGGAAACACACAGACAGTAATTGGGCTCGTTAGTGCAGCTTTACCTCTGTAGTAAACACCAAAGAGCAATCAACCACTACTCTAATCCTCTGACAAACAGTGCTGTCATTCTGTTACCTTTTTATCCTGCAGATCTGTGGAGAGTTCATAGCTGTCAGACAGGCCCTTGCACCTCTTGTTCTCCTCTTCTTCTTGCTTCCGGAGGGCTAAACTTGCTGGTTGGTGGCGCGTTCGCAGTGCCCAGGCCAGGCTGGCCGGGCTGGAGACAACCACACTCGACGGGCCCCTGGAGGTGGAGGGAGCGGTGCTGCTGCTGTCACTGAAACGCTCTGAGCCGTGAAGGTAAGGCGTCTGGCTGAATGAGCCGTCTTTGTGGGTGCCTGACTCTGGACACTGGGATTCCCCTTCCACACTGCAGGAGAAAAAGAAGCAGAAGTAACAAATGAGTCACATAAAGCTTCACAAAGTTTTACACTAAACATCCTGACATGCAAAACAGAGAATGAATGAGAGATTGGTAGCATTTAGAAAATTATGCAAAACAGTAATTCAGCATAACAGAAAATGGACTTACTTGTAGAACTTAGAGCGTATCACTAACCACTTCTTACTGGATCTCATTTTGAACTCATATCAGTGGGTTTATCTTGTTGTAACTTGCAACATTCCTTCTCTACATGGCTGAAAATCTAAGAGACACAAGCGTGTCTGTCATGCGTCTCCTTTGTTTGAAGAGTCCAGAGTTTAGTTAATATGTCAGCTTTTTTGTTATGCTGTCCTCGTCAGTCAAGCAGAGCAGCAGGAAAACGGTGTGAAACGTCAGCTGCTACATAAACAGACTGCTCCACCACCACATACCAGCAACAATAGCAACAACCAGGTTAAGTCGTGTATCCATTAAAATGCCCTCCAAAACCACAATCCAGATATAATCATGAGCTGTCAGAGATCAAACGAATCTACAAAGTAAAAATCACTAAACTTATCAGGAACCAAAAGTCCTTCAGCGTCCTGCGAAGACTTTCCAACCAGAAAAATCCACCCAGCTCAGGCACTGAGTGTGTTTGGGGAAACAGTCACGTGTTCCTGCCCACATTTACATTTCCTCCCTGCTTTAGGCCACGCCCCTTTCTGTCAGCTGTGCCCTGTCCCACAAAGAGGCAGAGAAGGAATGTGTATTACACTCAGCACACATAAAAGGCTAACCATAACAGGAAAACGTTTATAAAACAATCCCCTCTGTTAGCTGAATGTTTTTGAGTCTGATCCACAGTCCTGCTTCCTCCCTGAGCTGTACGCACTTCCTGTGTTGGAGTTCAGTTAGTAAAAACAAGAGTAGAAGGAAACGTTTTTGCGTCCAACAAGGAAACGATTTAAGTGATCAAAAATAGGATCACAGAGGTGATGCTGATAAAATACCCAGCAATCTCTTCTTCTACCCAAAGACCTGGGATCTTTGGAGTGAGCTGAGGGGACTTTCTGGTACAATGCTGCGTCCTTTGGCAGGACATCCTGTGCCTTTAAGCAACGCATGACTTAGCTAAATTATTGTTGAGTCGAACTACAACCCCTCAAGACAGTGCTGTCATGTTACGTAACACAAGGATCACTGAGAGAGCTGCAATAAATCCTGTAAATCACATTTTACTCCAGCTTAAGTTTTACACACTAAATGTGACAAATACATTGCATTGACTGGTGGATCTCGGCTTTCTGGAGCCTCAAACATTCAGCTGCAGTTTTTAAATGAAATAATTTTAAAATGTCTCATACACACATGATTTTTTGGGTTAGGGTAGAGTTTTTAATTCTGATTGATTTTCATTCAAATTTCATTCTCTAAAGTCAGCTATGTTCAGTTCTTATTTTACAAAACATATCAACACAGTGGCAGAACACGGCAGGATCTGGAGTCTTACTTCCTGATATGTGGACATCTCTCCTCTGATTGGCTAACAGCAACACGACTCTACCACTGACTCTGTTTGCTCTGCAACGTTGATGTTTTATCTCCACAAATAACACAAGCCTGGAGGAGCTCTGCTGTGTGGTGGAGTTGCTAATGCTAACGGTTAGCTTCTACTAGCCGAGACGTTCTCTGCTGTTTCCTGGACGCTAAACCAACAACAGCCTTCCCCGTCGTGAGTCAAGATGGGTGAGTCCATGAATGTTAAGTGACCCGAACATGACCCGAGATACTTGAACTCCTCCACTTGGGGCAGGATTTTGTGCCTGACCCGAAGAAGGAATTCTACCCTTTTCAAGCATAAGACGATGGTCTCGGATTTGGAGGTGCTAAATTCCATCCTGGGCCACTTATCACTGAACTGGGAACTGCTCTAGCTAAAGTTGGAGATCACAGTTTGATGAAGCCAACAGGACCACAGCAGAGACCTGATATTTAGGCCACAAAAATTGATCCACTTACACTTTGGTTGCACCTAGAAATCCTGTTCGTAAATGTTATGAATAGAATTGGTGACAAAGGGTGGTGTTACACCAGAGCGGAGTCCAATTCTCACTGGGAATGAGCCCAACTTACTGCCAGAAATGCGGACCAAGCTCTGACACCATTTGTACAGGGACCTAACTGTCTGTATCAAGGGGCCGGGTACCCCATACTCTCAGAGTACCTTAGGAATCCCAGAGGGGCACATTCAAATGCCTTCTCCAAGTCCACAAAACACATGTAGACTGATTCAGCGAACTCCCATGCACCTTTCAGGACCCTGCAATGGGTGTAGAGCTGATCCAGTGTTCCACGGCCAGGATAAAAACCACATTGTTCCTCCTGAATCTGAGGTTTCACTCTCTGGCAGATCCTCCTCTCCAGAACCCCTGAAAAGGCCTTACAAGGGGAAGGTACCAAGTACCTCTTAAAGGCCTTTTCCAATGGCACTACTCAGCATGACTCGGGAGGGTTTGGCTCGGTCTGACTGCTTTTTTTTTTCAACAGCACGGTTCGGTATTTTCACCCTACTTTCCCTCTACTTTTCCGTCCCTGCTCTGTTGTAGTTCCAAGGGCTGAGTCGGGCCAGCTGATTGGCTAGGGGGCGGAGTCACTGGTTGCTCCGGAGCTTTCTGGCTGCTGCCTCGCTGCCTGCAGCCACTTCCTGGTTCAGAGTCTAACAAAAAGCCATCAAACTGAGCAGAATGTTCAACTTCACCACCATTTTTGTTTTGAGTTGTTTCTTTGTAGCATACAGATCACTTCACACTGTTTACTGATCACCTCATGCAGTTGTTGTCTCAAGTAAAGATAACCCCCCCCCATGGTCGGTCGCCTCGACAGTGCAGGCACAGACCATGGCCCACTCTGACTCAATGTCTCCCATCTCCCCTAGGATGTGTTTGAAGTTCTGCCAGAAGTGGGAATTGAAGCTCCTTCTGACAGGAGACTCTGCCAGACGTTCTCAGCAGACCCTCGCAATACATTTGGGCCTGCCAGGTCTGACCAGCATCCTCCCCACCATCGAAGCCAACTCACCACCAGGTAGTGGTCAGTTGACAGCTCCACCCCTCTCTTTCCCCGAGTGTCCAAGACATGTAGTTGCAGATCAGATGATATGACAACGTCGATCATCAAGGTGCAGCCTAAGGTATCCTGGTGCCAAGAGCACATATGGACAATCCGTGACGAGCACAGTTTGCATTTATACTGATCCTCATAAGGGGTCTTTTCATATGTTGTTTCACTTTACTGAGAAAGCAAGCCAACACATAAAAAACAGCCTAGACTAAAGTTATTTCTCCCCATGATGGAAACTGAATTTTCAATGTTTAATAACGTATAAGGCAATTGGTACAAATATTACATTTTTTATAAAAAAATACAATGAACTCCACAAGTTAGACATCAGCATAATTTACTCTGCTTTAGGAAAATGTTTATTTTACTGATCATGACAGAAAACCAATTGATCCAAGTAAATATGTCCTCACTGTGAATAAACAGAAATGCTGAGAACTCTGTTCAAATGTGTCTCTATAGGAAAACCACCGTCCTTATAGTTTAGACAATAAAGGTCTAGACATCTCTTCCACTGCTGCGTCCTCCACCACTCTAGGTTTTTCTAAGCTTTCAGACCTGACTAACTATTTTATGAGCTCCTGCAAAAATAACCAAAGAGCTCATTAAATGTGTATTTTTTTCATCTCGTGTCTCTTATGGGGCTCAGAATTATTTTACGAGGTAATAAAATGCATCTTTGGTTTTATTCGATTTTGTTTAGTTGGAAATGGTTTTCATAATACTGAATCCTCTTTAAATGCTAATTGTGCCTTTATGTTGTTTTAGTAAAAAATCTTTAAAGCACTTTTTGTTACATTAAGACAAAAGAAAAGTGCTTTATAAATAAATTTTGCCTGATGGAACCTTCCAAAGCCCCGGGGCGGTAGCGATAACCACAACTGGAGTTTTAACACAAAATGAATCAAAAGTTATGCTTCTGTGAAAAATCTGCACCTTTTCTCCATCGAATGAATCTGGAGCAACACGTTGTTGCGTACACCTCATCTCCTCTTGGTAAGTTTATTATTTGCAGAATGATTTATCATTCCTCCTCCTCCTCCTCTGCTCCTTAAATAGAGGAAAAGGAGAGGGTTGCTTGGTGACGGTTGCTGTGGGACCTTTGTGGGCGGCGAGGCAGTTGTTGGGATGAAAAGCGTAGTTGCCATGACAATGTATTGACTGTTATCCTTATTAAGGTGGGTGTTGAAGATGCTCCTCTGGTTGTAAATGACAGTTCTAAATAATACTGGCTTTCTAATGCAGGCAGTTAAAGTATGAGCAAAGAGAGAATCGGGCAAATACTCTATTGTCAAAGCTAATGTTTCAACATAGCGATGCTTTTTTCTTTTAACCAAAAGCGAAGGCTTGAAGGTGCCTCTGCAGCGCAGGAGGTCACAGGAAACGGATGACATTTTTATTCAGCTGAGTCACAGATAACTAAAATGAAACTGGAAAAGAATAAAAAAAATTAAAAGAACCGAAAAAAAAATCATTATTTGGATATTTAGCTATCATGAAAAAAGGGAAAGTTAATAAGTCTGGAATCGGCTGTGTGAATGATCTGACTCATGCAAATGTCTCAGTTTCTTCTTCTTTGGTGAGGAAAGGGTTCGCTCTTTACAATCCCCCCAGTTTTTATTTTTGTTTTGGTACATTTAAATGAATCTATGTGAGAGAGAGACATCTAAAGGTAAAGCAACTCTGAGTATACAGGAAGACGTTCTCATTAAAGATCAGAACGTTCTTTGGTTGGATGTGTGTTTGCATCTTTCAGCGAAAAGTAAAAAGTATTTCATGAAGATATTTGTAAAATCCAAACAACGACACGAGTTCTGCCAGCTGGCAGATTCAAATCTCTTCCTTCTTCTAGGATCCAGCAGCATACTGGAAGGAAATGACTTCATTAAAATCATCTTCAATTTATCTGCTTTGCATTTGGAGTCAAATACACACTTCTTCTGGAATAGATTGTTGCAGGGTTCGTTTCTATCCATAATCACAGCTGGAGGATGTCTTAAGTGTCCCAAGTCTGGCACCATGTGGCTAAAACGTGGGAAAGTAGATGAGCAGGCAGGGTTTTCAACCCGACATGCCAAATGTGCAGACTGAATGATAAAAAACAACAACATGGCAGCAGTTGTAAACACGGTTTCTCTTCACCTTTCAGCAGCTGAAGGGGACGGAGATGTTCTGTCCCTAGCTTCTACACTTCAAAGAAACAGGAAGATGAAAACCTTTTATTCTCTGCTTCCACAAAGGTGGACATACAAACATAACTGGTATTTTTAGGTTTCTGCTGTTGCCCAGTCTGCTTATTTCTGTTTATTTATTGTCTTTTTTTTTTTTTTGGAGTAATTCTTATACAACCAAATGTGTTTTCTCTTCAGGAGCGTCGCCTGACCCGTCTCTGATCTACGTTCACCTGCTGCTTCTGCTGTAGTCCACTACAGGTGTCACCTCTTTGACCGCGCTGCTTTTTTATTTATTTGTCCAAAGTCTGACCCTCAAACTTTGAATGTTGGCTTCTGCATCACTGAAGACATGTTTGGTATCTGAGTTCTAACTTTTGTGTAGATATTTAAATTCACTGTATAAAAACATGGACTGATTGTTCTGTTTTGCTCCCTTTGACTTTCATAAATTTGGCAGAGTAACTCAAGTAAGTCAAGTTGTTGACATTTAGAAATACATGTGATGTCCACTTCAGAGAACAGAAACCAGTTCACAAACTTAATGCAGCAAAATATTAAATCCCCTTGAAATACACTTACTCAGGACATTAACTTACTTTGTTCAAAATCAGACATTTTATAGTTTTAGATGGAAAATGTGTATTAATATTTTAAGTCACTTCACATATTTAAGGTTAAATAAACATTATAGTTGATGTGTTTTTAAAGATCTCTGTGAGGACGTAGAAACCTCTGCTGCAGATTAGATGAGTTTTTATGGGACCCAGGCAGTGAGGGATGGGATATTTGTAGGTTTGTTGTATGAAACATAAATGTGGCCACATCCCAGCCTCATTATTAATGTAGGAAACGCTGTACTCCAGGTACAGAGCCAGGGAGGGAGAGGAAGTCTCTGGAGGCTCCCTCCTGAGGATCAGCCAACAGTTCCTCTACCTCCAACCACTTAATTGGAGCTGAAACAGATGGCTGGATTCTAATAAAGTAAAGAGTGATCGCAGATCGGTTTAATGATGAGAGGAAGTGGGCAGAGACGGAAAAGTGACTGGGTGTGTGTTCTGAAACGCACAACTCCTCCTGATCCTCCATCATATGGTGTTGATGGTGTGTGTGTGTGTGTGTGTGCGTGTGCGTGTGTGAGACTGAACCCTTCAGCAGGACGTGAGGCTGGTGGATTAGCCTCTCTGCCACAGGGAAGCCAACACCTGCATCAAAAATCTCAGCTTTCTAATCCTTTTATCTCCAACTTCAGAACAAACTGTCACAATAAGTGGACGGTGAATAATAACAGCAATGCTCAGAACAGCCTCCAGCAAGATCCCAGCTAATTACTCTGATGTGATAATATTTCCCATTAATTGCAAGTTTTAAGGAGGTCAGAACGTGCAGCAGCTCAGTAGCCAGAACATCTCCACTTATTCTTTCAAATGAGCAAACAATCGAATCATTCACGAGCATTCTTCCCCCGCCAACACGCTCCAGCCGCTCACATCTCCCCGCCACCCCTAGCTTATGCCTTTGAAATCAGAGGAAGGGAAGACTTTGGTTAAACTGACATATCGATTGCTGCAATGCTTGATTGCATGAAAAATGTTTTGAACACAACAATCTCATCAGATAAGCTCGGTCTCTGAAACCAAAACACAGATTTTATAACAAAGAAATTTACTTCAGGCCTCGGTGCTGCATGTGTCACCTACCGCTTGTTTGTGTGTAAAAACCTGAAACGGACCTTTTTCAGGTACCTAAGTGAGTCGGACACATTAACACTTTTATTCTCAACAACTTTCCTGATTTTTGATCCAAGGTTTTGTGTTTTTGTGTCACATTTTTCCACATTATATATTAAAAAAACACTAAATCAACCACAAAACGTTCTATTTTATTACAAGGTTGTCTTCTTCCCTCCATTAGTGATTTATGTTTTACAACATTCAAACATTTACACATCACTGCTGCAGACGACAACCCTAATCTAATCTAATCTCATCTAATCTGAGTTTGGGGCCAAACTAAACATCATCATGAGATAAAAACGTATAAAAGACCAGTTCTTACCATCCTGCCAAAGTCACAGAAACGTCCCACACAAACTCAAGCAGCTTAATAACAACACACACCCTGTTCGCCTGCCTGGCTCTTTAATTTTATCGCACACACACACACACACACACGCACACACACACACACACACACTCACTCACACTGGCTCTGGTTCACCCTACAAAGCCGTCCAGGCTGCATTCTCAACAGTCCTTTGATAGTATTTCTGTCGTCGTGCCCGTTTTCTCCCCTCCCACTTTCAAGTTCATGTATTTTTTTATTTATTCATCTGAACGAGTGTTTTGTATTATTACCTGAAAACACATTTGCAGATTAATGCTAAATTCCAGGGCCACAAAAGCATCAGGTGGGCCTTTGGTTCCTTGAAGACTCAAAATGCAGCCATGGAACAGAATTAAGACCAAACATAAGAACATTAAAAACAACAACAGCATGACACACACTGAAGAAAAAGATGTCAGTCGCTCAGGACTACAAAGCCGGTCTTTCCTGTGAAACTGCTCCAGATCTCTGACACGCCGACTATCGCTTTCATTCCACATCACACTCAGCAACAACAGGCCTGACAGAGGAATGCTTTTATTCACAGTTAAAGGGAAGAGTGGAGAATTAAAACAAAGATGCTTTTAATGGAGGGACACGTTGATGGTATCGTTAAAGTAAAAAGCACCCAGATGGAGGCTAGAGCTGCTGAGATTTACTCCAAAGATCAAGAAACAATAAAACTGATTTTTCTGGAGAAATGCATTAATATTGTTATAAATAATAATACACCATCACACTTAAATGAACTTCTTCAGCTAAGTGAAACTTGGCTTAATTTTTCAAGTACCTGCACACCACTTCAATAAAGCGGCATCCACATAAATATGGAAATATGTAGTATTTGAATTTGTCTCATGAGCCAGTTTTAACCCATTGATGAACCTTATGGGGCAAATAAAGAAACGTATCCATTGTTGACCAAACCTGCTGAATTCTTTGACTAATTCTTCCCGTCCATGCTGTTCAGCATGTTTTTTTTATGTATCTCCCCTTTTGGATCCCACTCACCACTTCCCAGTGTGATTCAGCTCTGGACCAGTCCATAATCTGCTCATATATGTATACACCATGTGCACGAACTTAAAAAATGTGCCAGGATAGCACACTGTGTAAAAATAAATGTGTGGATGAGGCATAAAGTGGAACTGTCCTAAAAATGTGTCAGTTACCAAAACCACTTCCTACAGAAAATATCTGAATAATGTTTCCATGTGCAACTGTGACAAATCAGAGCTGGGAAAACTGGATCACAATGAGCTGAAAACCTAAGTGTGTTGTTATTCTAGAGGGATTTACCAGTTATTTATGCAACAACTATAACTGGTGGCAAGAGCTATTGATGGAGGGGTTTATGGGTGGTGTTTATGCATGTTTATTCACTGAGATTTGACACATATTGGGCTAAGGCAAGAAAAACATTTCCTTTTATTTGCTAACTGGTTAGATTTCCTTTATAAGGCGAGAGATCATATTTGACCACTAGGACGTGTGTTACCTATTGATTTGCAGCCTAAACCAGAAAAATAAAGAGAAAAAAAAAAGTGCAAAAATCAACTTAAAAATCAAACCGTTTAAAGAGTTCCTTCTCTGAGAAACCATGTTTTAATGATTATTTCTGATTCTAATGGGTGACTCTAAGTGTTTCATGCAGGCTGAACGTGAAAATAGTCTCCTCCACCTATCTCCTGCATTAGCTTCTGATTGAAAATAGACGGTGAAACTCTAGGATTAGAAAAGCCTGACAGATCTACGTCACACTGTCACTTAACATTCATGGACTCACCCATATCAGCCTCTTAACAATGCCGCCAATTTGCCGCAACGCCGATGCAGCATCAGGGAGCGTTTGGTCATTAGAGCTCAGACCGTAGCGGTAATGTGGTGCAATCATGTCCTTTTTACAAAAGATTATGTAATGGAGGCATAAAGGGGGTATGGGGTGGTCTGCGCTGTCGCAGACTTCCGTGTATCTTCTACATAACTTGCTTTTTATTGTGATTGAAGCCGTGATCGTTACGTTTTTTTGACAAGCTGCTCCTAAAGGTGTCTGTCCTCCACAGTCCCCGTGAGCTGTCGGATGATCTGAGCTCCAGCTCCAACAGAAAGAAGCTCCAGTTTATCATCTCAACAAACTGAAACTTACGCCCGTGTTTACTTTCATTTTCAATATAGTTGCCGGCCGGAGCTCGGCAGTAACTCCCCACATGATCATGACACCACCCTCTGTTGCGCCAAGGTATAATGTGCGTTTACAAGTCCGGCGTTGTGGTAATATTACTACCAAGCGTGGCGGTACGAATGCCGCAAAATTCCTGCAACGTCAAGCCGCCATGGCACGTTTATAAGACACACTGCTGTAGTATTACGCTGATTTGCCGGCATGATGTGTCTTATATAAAGGGCTCTTGACTCACGGCGGGGAAGGCTGTTGTTGGTTTAGCGTCCAGGAAACAGCAGAGAACGTCTGGGCTAGTAGAAGCTAACCGTTAGCATTAGCAACTCCACCACACAGCAGAACTCCTCCAGGCTTGTGTTATTTGTGGAGATAAAACATCAACATTGCAGAGAAAACAGAGTCAGTGGTAGAGTCGTGTTGCTGTTAGCCAATCAGAGGAGAGATGTCCACATATCAGGAAGTAAGACTCCAGATCCTGCCGTCTGAATCTCAGCTGGGATGTGGCTCACCTCTAGTTCCTGAAACTGGTGCACTGGAGTGTTCCACACCTTTAAAGCTACAGAGCCAAGAAACGTCTCTGGAGTCTCTGCTTTGATCATCTTACATAAGTGCATGCCACAGCGCTCTGTATTAGGTTCTCTTATCTATTGTTTACTTTGATCAACTTGGGCTAAACAAGTCATGTGAGAAATGCTGGTGAAGGTTCTCAGTCATCCAGGTCATGCTAATTAGCATGTGAGAAACGGAAATTTTATGTTTAAGAAACAGTTCAAATCGATGCATCACAGTGACAAGTGCCGATTCAAAATCGATTTATAAACGTTCATATTCGATTATAAATAAATGCTGAAAAACAGCCACAAAGTGTGGTAGGAACATAAAAGTTAAGCGTGCCACCCGGGCACTTTAGGGGACGGACCAGTGGAAAAAACAAAACAGCATGATGGAAGCTTAACTTCAGACACTGAGCGTGAGGATTTACTCGTCAGGATTAAAGGAAAGTTGTGTAAAACTAAAATAAAACAACAGCAACACTACCAGCATGCAGCACCTCACACGCTTCCATCCCGGGTTAGATGAAGAGAAGAAGCCTCTGGTTGTTCCTCCTAACCAGCCAACTGTCGAGGAAGGATTAACAAAACTTCAAAAGTTTCATTCAGGGTCAGCTTTAAGATACTTGTCTTTGTTTACAAGTCTCTGCAGGGCTGTGCTCCGCGCTCTCTGTCTGACCTACTCACTCGATATGTCCCATCACGTGCACTTATGTCATCACAGCAAGCTTACAGGTTGTTCCACGAGTGAAATGCTCGACCAGAGGAGGCAGGGCCTTCTCAGTTTTGGCCCCTAAGCTGTGGAATGACCTTCCACTCACAGTCAGACAAGCACCCTCACTGTCTGTTTTAAAGAGTTGGATGAAGACCCACTTTTACACTGTGGCGTTTCCTCAGCACGTGAGTTAGCCTTATTTTTTAGATAATTAGCCAGTTCTCATTTTTGTTAATTTGTTTTTTACTTAGCCTGGCCTGCCAGACTCTCCCTCTGTCTATTCTACACAGAGGAAGAGTCTGGAAACTCAGAGGCAGCGAGCACCATGAGGGGCGGGACTAGCCAGCTCAAAAATAACCAATCCGAATAAAGGCGGAAATGACGACTTATCACGTGACGCTGTAGTTTTATAGCTGTAGTCAAAGATGGCAACAAAGGAGCGCTGCTAACAATCTCCCGCTCACCGTTCACACCGAGCTGCACTCAGTTAACCCCAGCTTTTTTAACTTGTTGCTCCATTAGCGCAAGTAAAGGTGACACCACAATAAAATGTGTTTTTAGCTGGGTAAGTACCTTCCTCAGTAGAAATGAATGCACTGGGGGCGAATGGAGACCCATGGCAGCCAGCCACTACGGCAGCGCCAGTCCACGAGGCGTACAGTACAGGCCAAAGGTTTGGACACCTTCTCATTCAATGTGTGTTCTTTATTTTCATGACCATTTACATTGGTAGATTCTCAATGAAGGCATCAGGGCTATTTGACCAAGAAGGAGAGTGATGGAGTGCTGCAGCAGATGACCTGGCCTCCACAGTCACCGGACCTGAACCAAATCCAGATGGTTTGGGGTGAGCTGGCCCGCAGAGTGAAGGCAAAGGGGCAAACAAGTGCTAAACACCTCTGGAAACTCCTTCAAGACTGTTGGAAAACCATTTCAGGTGACTACCTGTTGAAGCTCATGGAGAGAATGCCAAGAGTGTGCAAAGCAGTAATCAGAGCAAAGGGTGGCTATTTAGAAGAAGATAGAATAGAAAAGATGTTTTCAGTTATTCCATCTTTTTTTGTTATGTACATAACTCCACATGTGTTCATTCATAGTTTTGATGCCTTCAGTGAGAATCTACCAATGTAAATGGTCATGAAGATAAAGAACACACACTGAATGAGAAGGTGTGTCCAAACCTTTGGCCTGTACTGTATATACGTCTGTGGATAGCACAGCGCAAACATCTTTCTATAGAAGAAAGGCTTTTAGCACTAGCTCTTGTTGTGGTTTTAAAGACATGTCCAAGTCATTTAGAACAGAGGAAAGAGCCACAGCGAACTCCGCTTCAGACGCCATCTTTGTTGTTTATGAGAAACTGAGCGTTGCTGTGAGGTACGCTGCTCAGCGCTGATTGGCTCGGTGAGAGGGTGGGGTATTTGAATAGGAGCGTTACCAGACCCATTGCTTCCCATAAGGACGCATTGGTATGGCTGGCTAGGCTATTTTTTACTAACATCTTTGGTTTTATCTCCTGCTTTTATTTGTCTTAATTTCATTTCATTTATTCATTTATAGAGCACCTTCCACAACCTTTAGCAGAAGCCCAAGGTGCTGGACACAACACTAAAAAGCAATCGCATTAATAAATACAGTAAAAACATCAAGAAATTAAAACACAATAAAAAGAGATAAAAAAAAAACCAATTAAAATCAAGACCCCAAAGGTGAAAAGGCCTGGACATAACAATGGGCCTTCAGACGGGAATGTGGGCCCTTGCATGGGTCAGTGATGTTTTTAAATTCTTTTGTGCGTGTACAGCACTTTGGTTCGCCTTCTGGCTGATGGAAGGTGCTTTGTAAATAAAGTTGATGATAATGATGAGAACTTGCCCACAACTCCAGCCTGTTTCATAAAACTACGGCACAGCTTTGCTGCAAAGCTGAGGCACCAGGGAGCCTCTGGTCATTTATCAGTGGTCAGACTGTGGCGGTAATGTGGCGCGATCATGTGTTTTCACAAAGATTACATGATGGTGGTATAAAGTGGGTGTGGGGCCGTCTCCGCGCCGTCATGGACTTCCCTTTAGCTTGAAAATAACTTGTTTTTTACGCTGATTGAAGCCACGCACCGTACGTTTATTCATTAGCCGCTCCTAAAGTGTCTTTAGCTCACCGTCCCACGTGAACTGTCTGGTGATCTGTGCTTCAGCTCTAAAGACCAGAAGCTCCTGGATTTCTGCATCGCTCCAGTTAGGTTAGGCGTCTCAGCTGATTCTGTTCACAAAAGCCAAACTGACTGCCCGCGTTTACTTTCATTGCCATTATTCATGTTTATCCTGTAGATTTTGTGCAAAACTGGGTATGTGTTCAGTCTTGCAGGAATAAGACAGTGGAGTAAAAGCTATTTGGTAACTTGAATTAATGTGTGCTGAATTAATTTCAAAGTATCAAAAAGCTACGATGTGAGAAAAAAATTAAACAGTGAAAAATTGCATAAAAAATAGTAATCGTGGTAATGATGATAATGGCTTAACAACTGAATCAAAGGACCTTGAGTCTAAATCGAATCGTGAGGTACCTAAGATAGCACACCCCTACAAGTTAGAAGCCTTTCACACAAAACTGAGACAATAAAAGATCTATGACACAAACAAAACCATAAAATCTATAACATACAAGCAATAAAACATCAGCTATAACCTGATCTTGAAGGTTTAGTTACAAAAACTGGACTTTTCTTGTTTTCCTTGAAAACGTTTGACCTCTCATCTGAAACCTGGGTTGGGAGTACGAGTCTTATAAGGTGTGGTCTGAAACAAACACACTGATAGGACAACAGGAGCCACTGATGAGGCCATTGTTATTACAAATGAGGCCTTTAAGGTCTCGAGTCCCTGGCCCCTCCCTCTATTAGACGTCTAAGTCGTTGGTGCTGATGATCCAATACAACACCCACCTGTCCAGTTGTTTCAGACTGAACCTTCAACATCAGAATGCCCTGGATGACTGAGAATCTACACAAACGTAAATCACATGTAAGATAAAGTCGAAAACACAATAAATAAATGATCAAATGTAGAAACATTCTGATCAGTTCCGACAATAATGCTGTATGCTTTCTGTAGGGAACGGCATTATACGCCCCACATAATAACACATTACTGAAGAAAGCACTTCTATTATTACTCCGTGTGTGCTGATGGGTACAATCATGTCCTTGAGGTAGAGATGAGTGATGTAACAGATGTGTACAAGAAGCATTACAACGTGACTGGAACAACACATACCTCACATGTTCTCAAAGAAAGAAATGAAGGGTCCTCAAGAGGAGAAGAGATTTTATTTTTCAGAGCATTGTGTCAGGAAGACTTCATGGAGAGGAGAATATTACGCAGAGAGGACGGTCCATTTAACATACAGTAATTTACATTTTCTGGACTAGATTTTATTGCATAATTACTGGGGACAGAAAAACATGTGTACAACAACATGTACAACAAATGGTATGACTCAACCAACGGACAGGATAACCATGGACAGGGCAGTAATGAGCCAATGACACTGATGTTTTCTGACAGCAAGACTTGGCTGCGAGTAAAGAAATGCATAGCGATGAATACAGGAAGAACAGAACAAGAAGATTCCCTATAAGCACATGTAGCTCATGAGTGAATCAACGACAGCACAAAATAAAATACAGTGAGCAGCATGCATCGATATTTCCCCCTGCAACAATGTCGTCTGTTTTAGTGCACAGTGATGTCTCGGGTTTCTGGCAGCAGAATCTGCGACAGCGTTTTCACAGGTAAACCCGTGAGTTGTTGTGAGGTCAGTCGCACCTCAGCTCAGCGAGAGGATGGGCTACTGCAGCCTGAGGCAGAGCAACAGAACTGATGGGCACCCTCATCCTCCCCCTCCTCGCTTGGAAAGCAACACGGGGCGAGTCGCGGCACAGAAAGAGGCAACGGGACATAAGGCAGATAGAGAGAGGGAAGAAGAAGAAGAGAAGCAGAAAGAATGGGAGAGAGAGTGGAGAAACAAAACAGCATGAGACCAAAGCAGAAGGCAAGCAGGTGGGATCAAGATGAGACCGGTGTGGGTGGCATTTTAAGATGAAACGGACATGAAATGTTTCTTTGTTGAAAGACAATGCACTGGGTTTGAAGATGCTGCAGCTCTGAGGCCATTAGGTGGCAGTGTTGGAGCACCGTGTGCAGATGTGTTTAGGTTGAAGGATAAATAAGGAGGAGAAAAAGAAGGTGAGGATCCACCAGGTTCACTTGTGACTCAACCTTCGTCCTGCAGCTTATTGAAGAGCAACGCTTCCTCTTGCTCTGCTTGAGGAGTGCTGTTCAAGCACAGCCTAGATTTATTAGTCAGTCACACCAGGGAGTGGTGGGAGAGTGAAGCTACTGCCTCTAAAGGTGGAGTGGAAGAGGAAAACAAGAAGATGGATGAATGTAAAGATGTAGATAGGGAATGAGGGGCTTTGGGACTGACGTACGAGGCTCATTATAGGGGCGGAGACCACCTTAATTATTGCACTCACCTGTCGTCCTGCTGTAAGCTTTGGTCAGTAGACGGGCAGCAGTACTGGTGGAGGCTGCCGAAGCTGTGAACAGTCAGACTGGTGGGAAACAGAGCAGGAAAAGCAGCACCGCTCACTGCCGTGGGAGTGGCGGGAGCCGAGACGGGCTGCCCTGAGACAGACGGAGGCCGGACACTGACAGGAAGGTGTCAGAAATGGATGACACACACACACACACACACACACACAGGGGCACGGAGAAGCAGAGAGACACAGACACATCCGGTCAGCACAGAAGCAGAAACAGTGACAGAAAGCATTCAGAAGCTGCACACTGATAGTGACGAATCATAGAGCAGCAATGGTCGTACAAGGAATGTGGCACACTTGAACGGAGAAAAGAGACGCTGATGTGTGACAGTTTGTGCATTCACTGACAACAGCAAGGTGACTAACGTCGTCATCGCGCCCACACAAACACAACACAACTGCTTCCTGACAGAAACAAAAGTGGGTTTTAGGAGTAGCATGCAGAATGAGATGTTAAAAAGGAGGTTTTTTATTTGTCGCTGCTGGATTATATAAAGCTCTACACGGATCTACAGTGGGGATGGTTTCTGGATCCTCCTGTGTGGAAATGGGAAACCACTTTCTGTAATTCATGCAGAAGTGCACATAAAAACACAAAAGCCTCTTCTCTGGTAGGAAAGAAGAGATGTTCCATCTGCAGCTGAAGAGCACGCAGCGGTTAGATTAGCATGTAAATGGCTGGATCCTCACTGGGGCCAGCTGCTTCAAGGACACACAGTCCCTGTTACTCTGGCACTGGAGCCCGCTCAGGAGAGGCAAACGCATCAAGTGGGTGAAAACGGAAGTAAGATGCAACACTTAGGCAGTTCACTAAAACGTTTACCAGCTGTGAAAGAGCTGATGAGGTATTCACCTCCAAAATGAACAGCCAATTAGTCTCCTGTCACAAAAAAGCCTCATGTTATGTTTTAAAGCCATGTGTTACGTTAGCGACTAGAGTCAGAGACGCCCCTGCACCAAACACAACTTCAGTCACCAAGAATGAACTTTTTATCTTGAGTTGGGCCCACATCCACCCTCCTGCTGCAGTCAGGACTCACTCACCCATCATATGTAGTTCTCACTTCTTTCAGTCACCTGTGCTAAAATCTACAACCATCAGCTGTTTTTGGACAAACAAAAGAACCTTTTTTCCCCCGCAGGACCCTTAGGGTAAGTTCGTGAAAGTCATTTTGGGGGAAGCCGTCCCGGGACCCGCCACCAGAGGGCAAAAGCGAAAGTCAGAACGGGGCACCTCCGAGGTACCCCAAAATGAAGCCCCAGACATGGCCGCTTCCCGGATTTTTTTGAAGTACTTCCCACGGTCCGATTTGGATGAAATTTTTACCACTTGCATAGTACCTCGGTATCTACTTTGGGAAATATTTTCAGATTTTTTAAGCGTTCCGGGGCCGAAATACGCCGCCCTTCAGAATGGGGTACTTTTGAGGTGTGCCAAAGTGAAGTTCACACAGAAAACACATTTTGTGGATTTTTTTAAAGCACTTTCCAAGGTCCAATCTGGATGAAATTTTTACTGTGCATATAAACCATTAATATCTACCCTCAGAAATATTTTCAGAATTTTAACCCCTTCAGGGACCCTTCAGGGCCCCTTTTGACCCCTGACCGTTACTTCTGACCGCTTAAGTCTGACCGCCATTTAAGAACGGTACATCCGATCAACTCCATTCCACTTCCCACTTGTTCCTCCTATTTTTTGGAGTTCAGCAAAACAGACCCCATGTCTCTAGACCACTCAGAACCAAAGTTATGGACCCAAACATATGATTCTAAAGTGATGGATTCACTGACCGCTGCTCTGAGACACCTTTGGGTATTTTTTTTAACCACTTCCCTTTGGCCAATCTTCACCAAATTTGGAGGGTGTATTTGTCATCTAAATACCTACCCTGGTAAATATTTTCATAATTTTAGGGCACTCAGGGCCCCTTTTGACCCCTGGAATGTACTTCTGACCGCTTGAGTCTGACCGCCATTTAGGAACGGTACATCCTATCAACTCCATTCCAGTTTCTACTTGTTCCCCCTATTTTTTGGAGTTCAGGGAAACAGACCCCATGTCTCTAACCCATTCAGAGCCTGAGATATGGACCAAAACCTATGATTCTAAAGTGATGGATTAATTGACCGCTCCTCTGAGACACCTTTGGGTATTTTATTTAACCACTTCCCTTGGTCCAATCTTCACCAAATTTGGAGGGTGTATTACTCTTATAAATACCTACTTCCAGAAATATTTTCATAATTTTAGAGCACTCAGGGCCCTTTCTGACCCCTGACCGCTACTTCTGACCGCTTGGTTCAGAGTGCCATTTAAGAACGATACATCCTATCAACTCCATTCCACTTCCTACTTGTTCCTCTTATTTTTTGGAGTTCAGGGAAACAGACCCCACCTCTCTAACCCATTCAGAGCCTGAGTTATGGACCCAAACATGTGATTCTAAAGTGATGGATTAACTGACCGCTCCTCTGAGACACCTTTGGGTATTTTTTTTAACCACTTCCCTTGGGCCAATCTTCACCAAATTTGGAGGGTGTATTACTCTTATGAATACCTACTCTGGTAAATATTTTCATATTTTTAGGCCACTCACAGACCCTTTTGACCCCTGACCGCTACGTGTGACCGCTTGGTTCAGAGTGCCATTTTTGAACCATGTGTCCTATCAACTCCATTCCACTTTCTACTTGTTCCTCTTATTATTTGGAGTTCAGCAAAACAGACCGCAAGTCTCTACCTCACTCAGAGCCTGAGTTATGGACAGAAACATTGTTTATTTTTAAGAGTGTGTTGCTGACCAGTGCTGGAAACCACATGTTTGTATTTTTTTTAACCACTTCCCTTGGTCCAATCTTCACCAAATTTGGAGGGTGTACTACCCTTATAAATACCTACCTCCAGAAATATTTTCATAATTTTAGAGCACTCAGGGACCCCTCTGACCCCTGACCTCTACGTCTGACCGCTTGAGTCTGACCGCCATTTAAGAACGGTACATCCTATCAAGTCCATTCCACTTCCTACTTGTTTCCCCTATTTTTTGGAGTTCAGGGAAACAGACCCCATGTCTCTAGACCACTCAGAACCAAAGTTATGGACAAAAACATATGATTCTAAAGTGATGGATTCACTGACCGCTCCTCTGAGACACCTTTGGGGATTTTATTTAACCACTTCCCTTGGGCCAATCTTCACCAAATTTGGAGGGTGTTTTTGTCTCATGAATATCTACTCCCAGAAATATTTTCATAATTTTAGGCCACTCAGTGACCCTTTAGACCCCTGACCGTTAGTTCTAACCACTTAAGTCTGACCGCCATTTAAGAACGATACATCCAATCAACTCCATTCCACTTCCTACTTATTCCTTCTATTTTTTGGAGTTCAGGGAAACAGACCCCAAGTCTCTAACCCATTCAGAACCAAAGTTATGGACCAAAAGATATGATTCTGAAGTGATGTATTAACTGACCGCTCCTCTGAGACACCTTTGGGTATTTTTTTTAACCACTTCCCTTGGGCCAATCTTCACCAAATTTGGAGGGTATATCTGTCATATAAATACCTACCCTGGTAAATATTTTCAGAGTTTTAGGCCACTCACAGACCCTTTTGACCCCTGACCGCTACGTCTGACCGCTTGGTTCAGAGTGCCATTTTTGAACCATGTGTCCTATCAACTCCATTCCACTTCCTACTTGTTCCTAGGATTATTTGGAGTTCAGCAAAACAGACCCCATGTCTCTAGACCACTCAGAACCAAAGTTATGGACCCAAACATTGTCTATTTTTAAATCTCCATTTCATAAAGGCCCTTCAATTGACCTCTAGGTATTTTTTTTAACCACTTCCCTTTGGCCAATCTTCACCAAATTTGGAGGGTATATCTGTCATCTAAATACCTACTCTGGTAAATATTTTCATAATTTTAGGGCACTCAGGGACCCTTTTTACCCCTGAACTGTACTTCTGACCGCTCGGTTCAGAGTGCCATTTTTGAACCATGTGTCCTATCAACTCCATTTCAATTTCTACTTGTTCCTAGGATTATTTGGAGTTCAGCAAAACAGACCCGACCACTCAGAACCAAAGTTATGGACCATAACATCATCATCTTTGAATCTCCATTTCATCAAAGTCCTTCAGTTGACCTCTAGGGATTTTTTTAACCCACTTTCCAGTGTCCAATCTGCACCAAATTTTGCAGGCACTTATATGGCTGCCCTACCTACTCCCAAGAATATTTTCATAATTTTAGGTCACTCAGGGACCCCTCTACCCCCTGAAAAATGGCCAAAAATGGGTGATTTTCACAAGCCATTTGGGGGGGGTGACCTTTAACCTTTCTGAATGGCCTAGGAGCCTAAGATTTTTGCTGGTCAGACCTGAGGGTCACCTGAAGCTACAGTAAAAATTTGAAGTCTCTAGGTCAAGCAGAAGCCGAGTTACAGCTCACAATGTACTGGGAGGTTTAAAGTTTAAAGGGCTGAATATTAAAGGGACGCCTTAACGAGGTTGACCTTTGTCCTAGATACAGGCGGCTTCATTTTGGGGTACCTTGGAGGTAGCCCAAAATGAAGCATTTTGCAAGCTGGTGGCCACTTCATTTTGGGGTACCCAAAATGTATGCCAAAATGAAGTGGATTTTTGAGGCCGTTTCTGGCCCCCCAAGACCCTGGCCGGTCACATATTGGCGGCGGCGTAACTTCGGCGCCTCGCGTCCGATCCGGACGGGGGGGGGCTCCTCGCGCTCGTGCCGACGCCCCCGACGGGAAACTGAAGACCGCGTTAGGCCACGCCCCCTAGGAGGCCAACTAGGTCTGGGAGCGACGCAGTCCGGTGCAACCGCCGGATTGTGAATCGCCACGCTTTTCTGTGAAAAACTTGTGAAAATCATCTTCCTGCGAACACGTTTACTATTTTTAATAATTAATTTTTGCCAGAAGGCCCGATTTGAGGCCTGGACTAAATTTGACCCCCTTTTAGGCCGCCGTTCGGCCTCCTTCTGTCCTAGGCGCGCCAAACTTTTTTTGGTGCATCCCCACTCCCCCCCGAACCATATATGTCGAATTCGTGCCGCTCGCTACGTTTAAAGGGTCCGTTTGGGCCCCGTGGGCACTTTTCCCGCCTTTTTCACCACGCGCTTGCCAAAATGGCGTTTCTCCACCGATTTTCACCAAACCAACGTCGATTCCACATGCCGGCGTCCCCCCGAGCCAGCCCCTGCAGTTTCGGAGCCGCCGCTTGTCGTTTGGGTGCTTTTTGGGCTACTTGGGTTACGGCGTAACAATTCGCCTAAAAACGGCGTTCTCTTTTTGGCCGTAACTCCTCAACGGAGAGGCCGATTGGCACCGTTTTCGACGTGCGCGCTCCCGAGGGGCCCCGCGGTCAGAATCTGGTGTCAAATTCCCAGAAAACCCCCCAGGAAAAAAAAGTCCCCTGTCTGATTTCAGCCAAAAAATAGGGTCTTCCACCCATAGGCCCTGAGAGGACTTTGTTTGTCTGGGCCAAAACGGATAAAATTTTTTCGGCTGGACGCGCCGCTCCCGTCTCTCGGTATGTCGTTCGGGGGCCTGGGACGGGTCCGCCAGAGGTGGTTGCGTGCCAAAATGCGGCGTGGTTCCGGAGATTCGGCCCCCCAAAGCCCGCGCTTTCCGCTCTTTCGCGGTCACGTAACTTTGGCGCCGTGCGTGCGACGGAGGAGGCGAGCGGCTCGTCGCGCTCGTACCGATCCCCCGAACGTGAAGGTGTGAACCGAATTTGGCCACGCCCCCTAGGAGGCTAACTAGGTCTGGGAGCGACGCAGTCCGGTGCAACCGCCGGATTATGATTCGGCACGCTTTTCTGTGAAACATATGTGAAAATCATCTTCCCGCGAATACGTTTACTATTTTTAATAATTAAAAAGCATTTTTGCCAGAAGGCCCGATCAGAGGCCTGGACTAAATTTGACCCCCTTTTAGGCCGCCGTTCGGCCGCCGTGTGTCCTAGGCGAGCCAAACTTTTTTTGGTGCATCCCCACTCCCCCCCGAACCAAATACGTCGAATTTGTGCCATTCGGTACGTTTTAAGCGTCCGTTTGGGCCGTGTGGACACTTTTCCCGCCTTTGCAAACCACTGAGTCAGAATGGGGTACTTTTCTTCATTTTGGGGTACTTTTTCCCCATTGCTTCAGAATGGGGTACTTTTCTTCATTTTGGGCTACCTTTTCCCCATTGCTTCAGATTGGGGTACTTTTCTTCATTTTGGGCTACCTTTTCCCCATTGCTTCATTTTGGGGTACTTTTCTTCATTTTGGGGTACTTTTTCCCCATTGCTTCAGAATGGGGTACTTTCTCTTCATTTTGGGGTACCTTTTCCCCATTGCTTCAGATTGGGGTACTTTTCTTCATTTTGGGGTACTTTTTCCCCATTGCTTCAGAATGGGCTACTTTTCTTCATTTTGGGCTACCTGGGGGTTGCTGCTGGTCAGTTAGACCACTGCTGACCCCTGGGTCAGAATGGGCTACTTTTGGTCATTTTGGGCTACTTGGGGGTTGCTGGTGGTCACTTTGACCACTGCTGACCACTGGGTCAAAATGGGCTACTTTTTTTCATTTTGGGCTACTTGGGGGNCAGGGAAACAGACCCCACCTCTCTAACCCATTCAGAACCAAAGTTATGGACAGAAACATTGTCTATTTTTTATTCTCCATTTCATGAAGGCCCTTCAGTTGACCTCTAGAGATTTATTTTAACCACTTCCCAAGGTCCAATCTTCACCAAATTTGGTGGGTATTTTTGTCTTATAAATACCTACTCTGGTAAATATTTTCATAATTTTAGGGCACTCAGGGCCCCTTTTGACCCCTGAACTGTACTTCTGACAGCTTGGTTCAGAGTGCCATTTTTGAACCATGTGTCCTATCAACTCCATTTCAATTTCTACTTGTTCCTAGGATTATTTGGAGTTCAGCAAAACAGACCCCAAGTCTCTAGACCACTCAGAACCAAAGTTATGGACCATAACATCATCATCTTTGAATCTCCATTTCATCAAAGTCCCTCAGTTGACCTCTAGGGATTTTTTTTACCCACTTGCCAGTGTCCAATCTGCACCAAATTTTGCAGGCACTTATATATCAGCCCTACCTACTCCCAAGAATATTTTCATAATTTTAGGTCACTCAGGGACCCCTCTACCCCCTGAAAAATGGCCAAAAATGGGTGATTTTCACCAGCCACTTTCAGGGGGTGACCTTTGACCTTTCTGAATGGCCTAGGAGCCTAAGATTTTTGCTGGTCAGACCTGAGGGTCACCTGAAGCTACAGTAAAAATTTGAAGTCTCTAGGTCAAGCAGAAGCCGAGTTTCAGCTCACATTGTACTGGGAGGTTTAAAGTTTAAAGGGCTGAATATTAAAGGGACGCCTTAACGAGGTTGACCTTTGTCCTAGATACAGGCGGCTTCATTTTGGGGTACCTTGGAGGTAGCCCAAAATGAAGCATTTTGCAAGCTGGTGGCCACTTCATTTTGGGGTACCTAAAATGTATGCCAAAATGAAGTGGATTTTTGAGGCCGTTTCTGGCCCCCCAAGACCCTGGCCGGTCACATATTGGCGGCGGCGTAACTTCGGCGCCTCGCGTCCGATCCGGACGGGGGGGGGCTCCTCGCGCTCGTGCCGACGCCCCCGACAGGAAACTGAAGACCGCGTTAGGCCACGCCCCCTGGGAGGCCAACTAGGTCTGGGAGCGACGCAGTCCGGTGCAACCGCCAGATTGTGAATCGCCACGCTTTTCTGTGAAAAACTTGTGAAATTCATCTTCCTGCAAACACGTTTACTATTTTTAATAATTAATTTTTGCCAGAAGGCCCGATTTGAGGCCTGGACTAAATTTGACCCCCTTTTAGGCCGCCGTTCGGCCTCCTTCTGTCCTAGGCGCGCCAAACTTTTTTTGGTGCATCACGGCTCCCCCCCGAACCATATATGTCGAATTCGTGCCGCTCGCTACGTTTAAAGGGTCCGTTTGGGCCCCGTGGGCACTTTTCCCGCCTTTTTCACCACGCGCTTGCCAAAATGGCGTTTCTCCACCGATTTTCACCAAACCAACGTCGATTCCACATGCCGGCGTCCCCCCGAGCCAGCCCCTGCAGTTTCGGAGCCGCCGCTTGTCGTTTGGGTGCTTTTTGGGCTACTTGGGTTACGGCGTAACAATTCGCCTAAAAACGGCGTTCTCTTTTTGGCCGTAAATCCTCCACGGAGAGGCCGATTGGCACCGTTTTCGACGTGCGCGCTCCCGAGGGGCCCCTCGGTCAGAATCTGGTGTCAAATTCCCAGAAAACCCCCCAGGAAAAAAAAGTCCCCTGTCTGATTTCAGCCAAAAAATAGGGTCTTCCACCCATAGGCCCTGAGAGGACTTTGTCTGTCTGGGCCAAAACGGATAAAATTTTTTCGGCTGGACGCGCCGCTCCCGTCTCTCGGTATGTCGTTCGGGGGCCTGGGACGGGTCCGCCAGAGGTGGTTGCGTGCCAAAATGCGGCGTGGTTCCGGAGATTCGGCCCCCCAAAGCCCGCGCTTTCCGCTCTTTCGCGGTCACGTAACTTTGGCGCCGTGCGTGCGACGGAGGAGGCGAGCGGCTCGTCGCGCTCGTACCGACCCCCCGAACGCGAAGGTGTGAACCGAATTTGGCCACGCCCCCTAGGAGGCTAACTAGGTCTGGGAGCGACGCAGTCCGGTGCAACCGCCGGATTATGATTCGGCACGCTTTTCTGTGAAACATATGTGAAAATCATCTTCCCGCGAATACGTTTACTATTTTTAATAATTAAAAAGCATTTTTGCCAGAAGGCCCGATCAGAGGCCTGGACTAAATTTGACCCCCTTTTAGGCCGCCGTTCGGCCGCCGTGTGTCCTAGGCGAGCCAAACTTTTTTTGGTGCATCCCCACTCCCCCCCGAACCAAATACGTCGAATTTGTGCCATTCGGTACGTTTTAAGCGTCCGTTTGGGCCGTGTGGACACTTTTCCCGCCTTTGCAAACCACTGAGTCAGAATGGGGCACTTTTCTTCATTTTGGGGTACTTTTTCCCCATTGTTTCAGAATGGGGTACTTTTCTTCATTTTGGGCTACCTGGGGGGTCAGTGGTGTTCAGTTTTGGCCTCTGACCACTGCTTCAGAATGGGGTACTTTTTTTCATTTTGGGGTACTTTTTCCACATTGCTTCAGAATGGGGTACTTTTCTTCATTTTGGGGTACTTTTTCCACATTGCTTCAGAATGGGGTACTTTTCTTCATTTTGGGGTACTTTTTCCACATTGCTTCAGAATGGGGTACTTTTCTTCATTTTGGGGTACTTTTTCCTCATTGCTTCAGAATGGGGTACTTTTCTTCATTTTGGGGTACTTTTTCCCCATTGCTTCAGAATGGGGTACTTTTCTTCATTTTGGGCTACCTGGGGGTTGCTGCTGGTCAGTTAGACCACTGCTGACCCCTGGGTCAGAATGGGCTACTTTTGGTCATTTTGGGCTACTTGGGGGTTGCTGGTGGTCACTTTGACCACTGCTGACCACTGGGTCAAAATGGGCTACTTTTTTTCATTTTGGGCTACTTGGGGGGTGGGGGGG
>SSNS01000002.1:7474119-7516619 GCA_006937985.1 Aphyosemion australe
CCTCCCAGATCTGTGTGAGGGCATCCCTGAGCTCTTGTACAGTCTGAGGAGCAACCTGGCGCCGCCTAATGGACCGAAACATAATGTCCCACAGATGTTCTATTGGGTTTAAGTCAGGGGATCGTGAAGGCCATTCAATTGTTTCAATTCCTTCATCCTCCAGGTACTGCCTGCATACTCTTGCCACATGAGGCCGGGCATTGTCGTGCATTAGGAGAAAACCAGGACCTACTGCATCAGCGTAGGGTCTGACAAAGGGTTCAAGGATTTCATCTGGATACCTTATGGCAGTCAGAGCACCATTTCCTAGGCAGTAGAGGTCTGTGCGTCCCTCCATGGATATGCCTCCCCAGACCATCACTGACCCACCACCAAACCTGTCATGTTGAACGACGTTGCAGGCAGCATAACGTTCTCCTTGTCTTCTCCAGACTCTTTCACGTCTATCACAGGTGCTTAGGGTGAACCTGCTCTCGTCTGTAAAAAGTACAGGGCGCCAGTGGCGGACTTGCCAATTCTGGTGTTCTTGAGCAAATGCCAGTGGAGCTCTACGGTGCTGGGCAGTGAGCACAGGGCCCACTACAGGACGTCGGGCCCTCAGGCCATCTTCATGAAGTCTGTTCCTGATTGTTTGGGTAGAGACATTCACACCAGTGGCCCTCTTTGAAAGTTTTATTAAACATCATAAAACACACACACGTTCTCATCTTGCATCTGTTGTGAGGAGCGCCATTGACTTCCATTAATTTTAGTGACTGGATTGTGCCTTCTTCTTCTAACCCAACCCTAACCATAACCAATCTATTCCTAACCCTAGCCTTAACTAAAAATTCACACCATACCTGTAAAACTAATGAGTAGAGCTCTTGTACCAAAGTGAGGACCGGGCAAAAGCTCCTCACTTTGCAACTTGTGTCCTCACTTCACAGTTGAAAAGTTTGTCATTGGTCCTTACTTTGATGTATAGACTAACGCACGCACGCACGCACGCACGCACGCACGCACGCACGCACGCACGCACACACACCCCTTTGACGTTGTTTATACTGCTGCTCAGATGCAAAAAAACAGTCAAAATCTTTGTTTTGACACTGTTCTGGTCCAACGTTTGCCCAGAAAGAACGTACTTGTTCAAAGACAATATTTCCCCTGCGCCCGGATCTGCTTGCTGGCTCCAAGCTCCTGTCTGTCTGCTCTGCTCCTCCAGTTTCTCCATTCTGCTGCTCCTCCCTTGACCGCGGTTCCCTGCTGCGCGGTCTGCTCCGTGCCTGCAGGTGCTCCATATCCTCACCTGCCCAGTGTGTCAGTCAGCGATATGTCCAACTTCTTTATAGCTGATTAAATCAATTCTGTCAGCTTAGGTATTTTCTGTCTTCCTTCTTTGTCTCGAAGCTCCTTCTCATGAAGCGCTTTCCGTTTCTGAGCACCGCTCTCAATTTTTTCCCCCGACATTTTTTCCAAATTTCTTTACAACTAGAGGACCACGGGTTAGGGTTAGGCCCTGAAATCATCTAAATTGTTTGACTGGTGAGCTCACGGTGCAATGGGCCTTTAGAGGTCACGTGGGTGATGTAGGTCACTTGTAATTTGGATCAATCAGCAGCCTTAAATTAGCATCTAAGATTATTGACAGAAAACCTGACCAGTAATAAATTGATGTTTTGTTTTTGTTTTTTTTTACCTGAAATGATAGGCCCCTAAACATCATAGGCCCCTGGCCACGCCCCGGTTGGCCCGCGCATTAAGGCGGCCTTGGACCCGCTGCTCCTCCACATTGAGAGGAGCCAGTTGAGGTGGCTCGGGCATCTGGTTAGGCCTCCTGGACGCCTCCCTGGTGAGGTTTTCCGGGCACGTCCAACCGGGAGGAGACCTAAAGGAAGACCCAGGACACGCTGGAGGGATTATGTCTCTCAGCTGGCCAGGGAACGCCTTGGGATTCCCCTGGAGAAGTTGGCCCAAGTGGCTGGGGAGAGAGAAGTCTGGGCTTCCCTGCTTAGGCTGCTGCCCCCGCGACCCGACTCCGGATAAGCAGACGATGGATGGATGGATGGATGGATGGATGGATGGATGGATGGATTGAGGGACGCAGCATCTCTCGCCTGTGCAGACTCAGCAACCCCACAGGCTCACATATTAGGTGTGTTTCCTTTACCAGAACTTCTGTGAGCGTGAAATTGAGCGGGAGATCCGAAGCCCCGGTCCTCTTGATCTTTCCTGTCTCCATATATATTTGGCTCTGTAAGGAATTTGATGAAACGTCAGCACACTGAGACCGCTGCGCAGTGAGTTACATCATCGATCAGAACAAAACGTGCGAGAAGCAGTAAACAAAGATCAACACAATGGAGGAAGCAACAATACGTTTATGTTTGCTATGTTGTTCTATGCAGCGATGGCTTCCATCGCTCGTCTCTCCAACAACTTGTGTTTTCCTAAATAACGGTTCCCGCCACATGTATGCATTTCCTATTTCCTCCTGAGTTGACATCATTTCCGACTGAGTTACAACCAATCGGCAGCGTTCCCGCCCAGCGTCTTCACCGGGCCTTTTATCGGGCCTTTACGAGTACCTACCCCTGATCAGGTACTCAGACGATTCCGGAAAAAACGGCCCGAAAAAAACGGCTGTTCAGCCAGCCCGGTCAAGTGGAGACACGTGCACGTCAGGAACTTTCTGTAAATTTAATAAAGGAAACGCACCTAAAGCTAACAAAGACTAGGCTACGTCCCTCTTTAGTTTTTTTTGAAAGGACAAAAACTGACAAGCCTCCAGCGGGCTGAGAATGCAATCTGTTTCAACGTAACCTTCCTTCCAACATGACTGAGACTGTTTTGTGATTATTTCACTGAAGAATTCTTACATATTGCTCCTTTAATTATTTAAAATATAGAACAAAGGTCTGCAACAGGTTTCTCTGCAGGCCTCTTCTAGATAGAAATGTTGACTTTATGGAGGGTTTACCACAAACAGCTCTACATTGTCCCCAACTGTGTTACTTTTGATAAAAATCATCTGCTAAACAAATGTACAAACAACCATCTACAGCTGCAGTTTGACCCAGCTACCTAAAGGGACATTTTCCTAACCACTTCCTCAGTTTGGAGAGGCCCTTTGGTTTGTGAACCATTTCTGTTCTCATTTTCTCAGATTATAGTCCTCCTTCTCCTTCAGATCTACTAGAGCAGCAATCTCCTCCATCATGTTATTAGGCACTTATCTCCACTGAGCCTGTTGGTGGCAAATAGGAGCTTTTAGTTTGTCACATATGTATTGTTGGAATAGATTGCAGCTATTTGGTGGTTGTCTGCATTTCCATCCTTGTGCAACGTGTATAAAATAGAAAGATGTTTGGTTTGATCGATATTGTACGAGTCAGACATGAGGAGAAAACCATCCTGGCTGGATTTTAGCTGCACACTCATCATGTACATGTACTCTAAAGATGTGCTCTTGTTTAAAAAACAACAACAAAAAAACAATAAGGATAAATCTTTAATTGAATCATTTTTCATAAAGCAAAGAACTGCTTGTTATTGGTTTCTGATGAGAAAATCTTTTTTACCAGAACACTGGTGCATTTGGAAAAAAATACGTTTTTAAGACTACTATGCAATCTAGCTGTGGTTTTAACCTTTTTAACTTACTTGTTTTAACGTCTCACAGGTTTTTTGCTTGCCTGTAGCCCTTTGAGATTTCCTGAAGGGCATTATTAATTATTATTATTATTATTATTATTATTATTATTATTATTATTATTATTATTATTATTATTATTATTATTATTATTATTATTATTATCTGTAGGTTTCAGTCTCATAAAGGATAGTAGGATTTACCCATGAGCATGCCCCCAACAGATTTTACCACAAAGAGGACAAAAGGTATAAAAGCTACTAAAAGATCATCTGCTCAATGTTAATTATTCCTAATATTTAGTATCTGTCCATGGAGAGCAGAGCAGACTTTTTGCTAGGCAACACAAGCAAAAGAAGCAGCAGCATCATGTGTATGTAAATCCTGGAGCAGGATGATATTAGTTGGTGGACCCGTGTAAACACAGAGCAGAACCTTTGGTGTGATTAACATTTTTATGAAAAATTCCCCCTTTGTGACTGAGAGGTTATCGAGGCTCAACAGCTGGTTTGGTGCTACATCCCTACCTTTAATCACAGCATTTTGTACATAACAAAAGTGATAATCACAGCAGAATAATCAGCCTTGTTCTTGCTTCTGAGCTGGCATGAAACAGCACCAGAAGAACAAATGTGGTGAAAACTAACGTGTTTAATGAGTTGGAGGGCTTGTTACTCTGCGCAGATCATTAGAAAAGTTTTCCCAAAAATAAAACAATCTGTCAGAGAGCATTGTAACAGAACAGATCTGGTTGTTTTCTATAAATAAAGATGACACAGATGGTTACGAGGCTCAGACTCATTTACAGGCAGAGAGCCACACACCCTGACGGTCACTTCTCTCTATCAGTACTCTCTAATGCAAAAAGTGAAACGTTCTGAATAAATAAACCCGCTGACCTGTGCAGCTTTTGGATAGCGATGTGGAGAAAGGCAAGGGAGTTGTTATGTAAGGCTGAGCAATGCTCATGCACGCTGTGTGGTTGCACGCCGCCAGGATTTGTGTTTTAACTAATACCTCCTGTTGGAGCGTCCCCAGCGAGGCAACTGTTGAAGGCTCATCTAGAATCTGATTCCTGGTTCCGAATCTCCGTGGAAAATAAAACACATCATTCAAAGAAAAGCTTTAGCACACACACTACCCACACATACTCTCAATATGCAGATATGTGTTTTACTCTGCACGAAGCATCCTGGTGTAGAAATAAGATAATAAAGAAGTGAGATTAAGATGTGACTCAATGCACTACAGGTCAAAAAAATCTGTAGACAAAACAAAACCAAGACAATCAAGGAAAGAAGAGTGTTCTATTAGCAGAAGGTGTCAGGTGGTTTGTATTTAAAGCTGTGGTTAGAAGCTGGAGGCAAGGAGGAGAGTGGGAGGAGGGAGGGAGGGAGGGCTAAGAGAGTGGGAGAGCTGGAAACAGATGAGGGCAGGGGTGAAAATAGTCCAGATGAATGGAGGTAAGGAGGACAGGGGGGGGGGGCATGTCGTGAAGTGATAGTTGCTGCTGGATCCTCCAACCTGAGCACGGGGGAGTGGTGTCACCGTGTGGGTGAGTGTCTATGTTTAGACAAGCGAGGCGGGTGGGAGCCAAAGGCTTGTGTGATGCATTCACAGGAAAACGTCCACAGCAGGATAACGCAGCGCTAGGCACGTTTCCTAAATCCGACGTTTCTGTCCATGTGTGCTTCCGGGGGTGGGGGCAGAGCCTCTGAGAGTCCATCCAGTCGCAGCAACACTCTCACTATTCCCTTTTTCCACCACTGCCAGTGAAACAAGTGTGTGGGAACGCACTGCATCATCCCACCTCCAGCATGTGACCCCCCTGACTCCGGCTGACAAACAACAAACGTGTAAAAAAAAAAAACATGTTTGACAACCACACACACATCACACAAGCCTCAAGTTTAGTCCGATTCTCCTCCCCCGGCCACTTCCAGCTTTTCCACAACCGGCCTCACTGGTTTTCCACCACTAGCTGCCTTGAGTCTCCTGCTGCTTGGCAACAGTGCGGACTCGCTGCCTGTGTGGGCGTTTGGTGTTGAGTGCCAGGCAAAAGCACAGGAAAGCACGAGAAGGGGCACAGCTACAGTTACAACTCAACTACACACACCAGGACCCTGCTGTGGCCTCTACACACACACACACACACACACACACACGCACACACACGCGTGTGTGTGTGTGGAAAAGGTGTTTGAATTGAACTGGATGTTTCACCCAAATGAAGAACAATTAGACTTCATTTAAATGTAGCGTGGGCGGCACAGGAGGAGTGAATCTAGAAAACGATATTCCTGCAGATCACTGAAGGGGAACTCTGTAAAGCCTGAAATAGACCCGAGCCGTGAAGCATGACTAACGGCACGGCGACTTATCAGAGACACAACCCGCAGCCTCCAATAAGTAAACTGTTGCAGCCCTCATCTGTCTTGGATGTGTCTCCGTCACCGTGTCATCATCCAGTCCTGCTTCTGTCTTTCACCCCGCTCCTGCTCTCACTCCTACCCTCTCTTCACTTCTCTCTATCTCCCTATTCTGTGTCTCTCGCCCACAGAGTTCTTCACAGAAGAGCTCACAGCGTTCCCACGGTAACCATGTATCCCTATTCTGCTCCACCGAACGTGTTCAGGAGTGTTTGACAAACATCCCGCCTTAAAAGTGCCACTTATTCACATCGGAATGGAGGAGACGGTGACTAAAGGGACGGGGTAACAGCTGGGGACAGACGAGAAGGGCATCAAGTCTGTTCTGAACGGCAGGAGGAGGAGGAGTCAGATCCCCCCCCCCAGTTGTTTTTAACTCACTGATAACTGGACGGCAGCTTCTGCCCTCTTCACTAATGACAAACCACGACCCCGTAATCTGTGCTCTCATTTGTGTTGTTAGGACACAGCTGTAATCTGCACACAGCTGCAGGCGAGGGGGAGAGCTGGAGGAGACCGGGAGGAAGGCGGCTCAGGACCAGACTCTAGGTGATGAGGAGCAGCAGCAAGGAGGTGGAGGGGAGAACAAATGAAAATGTAATATCGCAACTGTCATGAGGCCAGCTTTTTTTGGTTTCCACAGCAACCATGCTGGGTTTCTTTCAATGCTTCTACTCTGAGAACATTTCACTTACAGCTTTACATCACAACTATGTGCTTGTTTTCGCACCATTTAGGATAAATGGAGATAGATGGGTTAGGGTGGTTGCCTAAAACAATTAGAGACATCTTGTGTTTTAGATGCCTCTTCTTGTTGATTTTGCTGTGTGCTCCTAGAGTTGATATCAGACTAAACACACCTGTTTTACTTGATATTTACGTGCCGATTTAAATATGAATTTTCAGCCCTTTTATGCATTGCTTTGTAATATTCACCAACTTCTTTATATTTTTTATTCATTTTCAAAGTATTTTTCAAAAGTCCATCCAGGTGGGAAAAGTTCCATCCATCCATCCATCCATCCATCCATCCATCCATCCATCCATCCATCCATCCATCCATCCATCCATCCATCCATCCATCCATCCATCCATCCATCCACCCTCCCATCCATCCATCCACCCATCACTGCACAGTGAGAGGGGAAGCGGCCGCGGGAGACGCGCTGCTGCATCAGGGTATAACGCCTTTTTATAAGACACACGTGGTGGTGTCATGATCGTGATGAATTAATGCCGAGCTCCGGACAGGAGCTATATTGAAAATGAAAGTAAACACGGGCATAGGTTTGAAATGATGAACATTTATGACTTTTTACACATGTGGTGTTTCTAAAATGTCTGTTGCAGAATTTAAAAATGTATCAGTGACTATGATGCAGATCCCATCAACTCTTATGTGTAGTTATGATGATGAGTGCTGCTACTGGCTACTTGATGCAACAATAATATCAGCTTCATTTAAACAAAAACAGGTTTTTACTTTTTCAGTGTGACTGTGACCACAACTTGTAAGCCTCCTACTCACAGCCCAAGTTTTAGAACTGAAGAAACCTCTTGGACGAGAGGTAAAATGTATTCAAGTTAACCATAAAAGTCCACCAACGTGCTGCACAAAGCAGCAACGATTCAGTCAAAAGGAAAACTGAAAAACACCTAAATGTAACTATCAGTAGTCATCTGTAACAGATTTAAAACATTAAAGCTCTCAACAGGCTACATAGTGCAGAAAGTCAAACTAATCTCTCATTATTGTGAGATTTATTGGATTTATTATCTATCTATCTATCTATCTATCTATCTATCTATCTATCTATCTATCTATCTATCTATCTATCTATCTATCTATCTATCTATCTATCTATCTATCTATCTATCTATCTATCTATCTATCTATCTATCTATCTATCTATCATAGAGGAGCCAGTGGGCGGAGCCTGGTATCTTCCACCACACAGAGAGGCTGCTCATCCAGAACCATAACTTTAATCGTTTTTCAGGTTATTTGCTCAGTCTTCTGACGGCCACGCTCATACGGACGGGTGTTGGTGAGTGTAGCTGCGCCTGCTGCTGCTCTCCTCACTTCTCCAAGAGTTTGTTCTTTAAAAGTCGTATCAAACATGTTGCATTGATGCATTTCAACACATTTCCCGAGTGTTATTTTACACCACGCTCACAGACGAAGTAAGAATTCAACATGGCAGACATGTTTGTTTACGTTTTGCTGCCACGCTCTAGGGCAGAGTGAAGGGAGGGGTGAGGGAGACGCTAGGCTGCACACGGTCCAGGTGATCGGCACTGAAAGGCTTTGGGTGGAATTTACTGATCACATCATTTACACAGAAATCAGCCAATGAATTAAATCAACCTTATTAGTGACCCATGGTTGTTCTTTAAAGCACATAGATTATGACCCTTTTGGCTTTCTTTAAACATATTTAGATGTTTTTGGCTTCCCATGAATGAATTATGATGCTTTTGGTGGCTCATACACAATTTTCTAACCTTCTGGGTTTACATACATAAACTAGGAGGCTTCTGACTTCCAGATCACAAATTATTAGGTTTATTAGGCTCTTGGCTTGTCATACACAAATGAGTAATCCTTTGGCTTCCCATACGTGAATTACAACCACCTCTCACTCCTCTGGATCACTGGGACCGTAACTTTGCTGAAGTGGAAGAAACATGGAGGTGTTCATGCTCCTGCACCCATCTGACCCAGTCACTCATCTGTCTTTGTTCAGTTCATGTTGGGGCTCTTAGCAAACAGCCTAATAAAGAAAGTGTGCCCTCTGAGGGATGGGCACAGTGACGGCCTTTGGCAAATGGATTCTTCCCACACACCCCTACATCTATACTGTGAGTGACTCCATACACTGCATGTGACGCACTGGAGTCCAGTGTGGTGCTTCATGTGTAGTATACCATCACCACCCACAGAAAAGGGTTTTAAATTGCTGATCACTATAGTAATCACTAAATCTAACCCACAATGCTTTGCTGAGCTCAACAACATATTTAGATGAAGCAGAAAGGTCACTCTGGGTCAAAGATGTCTTCAGGGAGAAAACGCTGAATATTAATGAAGCCAAACATGAATACTCACTCCACCACACAGCAAAAAGCACCACCCACAAAGTTTATAAACACACACACACACACATCCATCATTTATATTTATGTCGAGTGAAACTGCATCACTGCGATCATTAGCGCTATTGTTTGATATTTCATTTTGGGCAAAGTTGAACATTATTATCTGTGCTGAGACTGAGGAGAGTGAAGCATCTGCAGCTGCAGTGTTTTTCTTCTGGGAAGTTGTGGCAAATTCTGAGAAGAAGGATGGATTATTATCCTGCCCATCACATCCCATTGCATGTTGGAGCAGGACAGAAGAAGCTCCCATACATTAGCCTGGGGCAGGTTTCTATCTCTGAGATGTACAACAAGAAGTAAAGTATAAGCCAATGGGATGAAATTAAAGCTTATAAAATTATATTCAATTAGCAGAAATAGATGGAATTCAGTTAAACGCAGGAAGGAAATAAAAAAGCAACTGAGCTCAGAGGTGAAGAGAAAGAGAATAGCACAAAAGTAATTTTTGCAGCTTCTCTGAGTCATATCTGCAGCAGTGGGAAACAGAAGCAGCGAGCGGGAGAGAGTGAGTGTACGTACGTGGGTATGTGAGTGAAAGAGTGAGCGATAGAAGGGGGGAGGGGGGTGAAAGGGGGACAGGAGCTGTGAGAAGTGGAGAAAAAATTAGACAAATTGAGCTGCTTCTGAGAAAACCCCACCATTCTCCAGATTCTTAAATTAATACTGAATCTGGTGAGAGGAGAGTCCTGCAAGAAGGGAGATAAAGATGGAGGGATGACTGGAGGGGAAAGATGAGCAAAGACACAAGCTCCCACAGTGACAGTCAGAGAGGAGAAAAAATACATCCCTTTTATTTTTCTTCTTTTTCTGCATTATGTAATAACTCTTCTGTGAGTTTAGGCTCCTCTGGGGCTGCTGTCAAGACCTCCAGTGGTCCCTGCCTCTCATCCTCTGAGCTGCATGTAAGGATGCAACCTCCTCCTCTACAACTGTCACATCATAACAACCACGGCACGGGATTATAGGAATGTTCAGGCTAGGAGGAATCCTGCAACACACACACACACACATGTACTGTCGAAGGGATGCACAGCTGTGACTGGCAGAGGTTTTCCTCTGGTCCCTAATTAGTCGTGCCGGTGTGTAAAAGCATTAATGTACTATCACTGTGAGTCTAATTCTGTCACGATTTTGACCGTTTTCACCCCTCAGAACTGTTAAAACCACAATGTGTCTCAATCAGTAATTATTATGACCATTCATGGACAAAATTCACTAAAACGACAATACATTTCTAGCCTGGCAAGCCATAGTCACAACAGAGCTCAGTTGTGGGAAAGAATCTATGGTTGTCTTTCAAACTCTCTTAAGGCAACTGAACAGCGCTAGGACCAATCAGAGCAACAAACAAGTCCAAATCGTCCAAAGTTGAGGCCAAAGTCGTTTCAAACGAGCACCGTTCCTTAACCACCGCCATCTTTATAGTTATGCTCCATTGCAGCTCCGCCCTCGTGGTAACAAAAAGTCTCTGCCGTAATTGTGCTACACCCACCCAACATGTCGCTACAGACCTAGAGCGCTGTGATTGGCCCAGCCTAAACTTACAATGGTAGAGTTGCTAGACCCTTTTGCCGCTGCTACAGTTTGTCTAAATTTCTACACTAATAAATTTCCCTAAACCTCTTTAGAGCTTTATAACTCAAACTCCACAGGAGAAATTTTATTCAAAAAGTCTCAAAAAGTTTGGCTTTACACGATTGAACTTATTTTTTTATTTATTTTCTAGCTTTTATGCAACCATCTGTAAAGTTTAAAGGTGACTTATTATGACTTTTTTTCTAAAGTTATAACAGCTCTATCATCTATAATAAATATGTTTCTGACGTTCTTTGCACTAAATCACTCTTACATAAAGCGATTTCATTAGTTTTATTCCTGACAGTTTCAGCACCTTCCAGAAAGAGCCGTTTCAGGAATCTGTCACTTTAAGAAAACAAGCCGGAGCTGGCCACGCCCACCAATAACCCGCTCAGGCTGCTAATAGCCGAGAACTCTGACACCAGGGAGAGGTTCGGACTAGAGCCACTGCTCCTCCAATAGCAACTCTTTCTTGCATGTGACAGGTGGTTCTATTCTACTGTCCGTGTTTGTGACATCACAAACGGGGACTTTTTGAAATGGTTCGTTTAAGGCAGGGGTGCCCAATCCTGGTCCTGGAGGGCCAGTATCCAGCATGTATTAGTTTTAACTCTGTTTCAACACACCTGATTTCAATCAGCAAGTGATTAACAGGCTTCTGCAGAGCTTGATGAGCTGCTGTCCAGGTGATTCAACCACTGAATCAAGTGTGTTGGAGCAGAGAAACCACTAAAATGTGCTGGATACCGGCCCACCAGGACCAGGATTGGGCACCCCTGGTTTAAGGCATAGAATTCCTAAAACCAAACACTGGGGGTAGAAGTTTGCTGGAAGGATGGGGAGGGTGGTAACGACAGGATCATGAGTCTTGCTCATTGATATTCATTATATGCAAACGTATCACCTCTGATTGGCTAACAGAAAGTGCCTTCCAAGACATAAATCACAAGGCGTTTCACAAGCACACAAAAAATACACACGGGAGCCCAAAAACATAAAGAGTTCACAGAAAGTCCAGTATGAAAAGAAGCTACTGAGGAAGAACAACAGAGGCCCCAGCGCAGAGCCTTGTGGGACACCATGGGCAAGGGAGGTGTAGGAGGACCAAACAGCAACAAGACTCTTCTGCTGCCTTGGTTCATTCTTCTTTCTACCAGTCGAGATGCGCTCTGCTCTCTCCTTCCCGTGGGCGGTCACAAGCCAAGATGGATGGGGCTATGAATACTAATTTTCCCTGTGACGTAGAAGAGACTGGCCATTTCTGACCTGATTGTTTTCCCGCCTATTTCTTTTATATAAACCATGACTACGTTAGGCCTACTGCATTAGTAAAACTCTGAACATATTAGAAAGTTCAAATCTACATCAACATCCAACTGGAGAGTCAAAACTCATCGTTCTAGAAAAAACAACCAAAATCATTCAGAGGGCCACAAACGGCCCCCAGGCCATACTTTGGACATGCCTGCTATACACGTCACACCTAAACATGTTTATTTGAGTTTTGTAAAGCGAATGTGATTTTGGATGATAGCAGCATAACCTCCTCCGCTTCATGTCCTTCCCTCTCTTCATTCCTCTTTTACATCAAAGATACACATGTGCTCCCAAAATAACAACAAAACATCTGCTGCACAATCGACCTCAGCCCTGCTGCTTCTCCAGGGAAGGACTTGACATCAAATAATATTTCACCCCCCCAGGGCCACTGTCCCGTTGTTCACAGTGCCATTAACAGCACAAGAGGGACGCAACATTTGGGACAGCTGTTTACGGTGCACTGCTGGGAGAATGAGGAGGAGGCGACTCTGTTTTGATGCAGCTCCCTACAGGCATGACTAATAAAACGGAGACGGGTTACTCAGTCTGAAATCAAGATTGAGGGTTATGTGAGCTACGGAGCAGAGGGGGAGGACTCCTGCTGGCAGAACCAGAACTAATTGGACAAAAACAAAGTCGGCTCTCAGAGCCTTCTCCCTCCCTCGCTTGCTTCGCCTGTTGACAGATGGCGAATCAGTGTGTGTGTTCCACCTTTTTCTCTTTTAGACTGAGGCATGCTGAGTAAGGTTGCCCTGTCACTTTCCTCCCACGTGTCATCTTCCACATCATCCTTCTGTCCCTTCCCCCTGATCTGAGCCACTTTTAGATCATCCCTGTGAGCGGCAAGTTAGAAGTTTGTGTTTGTATCAGATCCATTATTATAGGAGAGAATTCTGCCACTGACCGGAGCTCAACAGGCCGGTTTGGGTGAAGCTGAGTCACAGCCAGACGGGGACAATATGGCTCCAGTGTGTGGCTCTTTATCAGATGTGACACTCAATATGATACGCTTGTCTGAGCCACGATCCAAAGTCGGCCACAACTGCTGCGGACAATTAGGATGAGGATCTACACCAGCTATTCATCAGTGCTCCTCACACCCACATAAATAACTAATATGTGCTTCTGTCTAATGACTAAACCCTCTCCAGGGAGACGGGAGAAGAGCAGGCATCTCTAATCGATAAGGGGTTTGAGTCAATCTGAGTCAATCATCGAGGAGAATGCTCAGTTTTAAGAGATCTCAACTGTTTATTTCACCGTGTGTTTTTTTTATTCCACATGAATTCCTGCCTACTCACAAAGCTCAGTGCTTTCAGAACAACAGCTGACTTTATCTGTGTGTGTGTGTGTGTGTGTGTGTGTGTGTGTGTGTGTGTGTGTGTGTGTGTGTGTGTGTGTGTGTGTGTGTGAGGTTCAAAGTAAATGAAAAGACAGATGCTCTTGATGTTTGCCTGAGTGGTGTTTGTGGCTTCAGGTCAGGCCTAAGTTAGAATGAGCAGAAAAAAATCAACCTGTGCAACGTTCAGAGTGTAGAGAAAAGAACAACCAGGCGCACACACACACACACACACACACACACACACACACACACACACACACACACACCCCTCACATGTGAGGCTTCTTCAGACTCTCTGCAGGTAAATTTACCCCCCGGGCACCAAACAAGTTACCCAGAATCCTCCAGCGCTCCAGTTTTCTCCTGGAGGACTGAAACATCGTCTCTGAGGCTTAGTCCCATTACTGAGAGGATTATCACTGACAATTAGAAAGGTGGCTGCTCGACTCAGACTGTCATTATGTGAGCTTATGTATAAATGTTGTGTCAGACTGTAGAGATTATACAGACCCTGCTTGTCTTGAGGATCACAGACTTTAATGAAAACACTCATCAGCAGTATCAGTGAGACGTGTTTCATGGACTTACTTTCTGCGTAAGGTGGAACTGGTGTTGGTGTCTGTGCTGTCTGTGCGCTCCAGCCGGTCTCGGTCCGTGTTGGAGGAGCCACAGGAGAGTCCTCGGGTCAGCCTGGCATGGCCCTTCCTCTCCCTGCTGGCTCCTGGAGCTGCGGCTGAACCATCTGTCACCTGAGATGTTGAGCTGCCAGCATTCCCACTGCTGCTGCCACCGGCACCGCCGCCTTGATGGACGGGGAGGGGCAGGGGCTGGCTGTGGTTGTGGTTCTGCTCAGGGGTTTCTGTTCCAGCGGCACGTGGGCTGCGGTCCTGCCTCAGGTCCTGGTTTTCCTGGCTGACCCGGTCCAGCTGACCCTCCAGCTCCTCGATGCGCCGGCGCTGCGTCTCCAGGAGTTTGGCCTGGCTCTCGATGATGTTGTTGAGCTCCAGGAGGTACTCCACGGCCCGGTTTGGGCTCTCTGGGCTGGACTCCATGGTGGGAGCCCTTCCTCTGGAGGGGGTCTTACCACCACCCACTACAGTTTGGACCCCGTGGGGTCAGATCCACCCTCCCCACCAGCCCTGATGAGTTGGGGGGAGGGAGGGATGAGCAAAGGCTGCTGAAGTTTAACTATGGAAAAGTAAAAAAGTTAGAGCCAGAATTCCAAAACAACCACATATCCCGAAGGATGCGGGCAAAAATCAGCATTATAGCATCTTAGAAGCTAATAAAAAACCAACAGAGCCAAGAAGACGAATCAAAGCTGAAAAAGAAGCTGGAGGCAGAGTTGATTGTCTGGTTTCTTGTAGTTGGAGTCATGTTGACGTCAGCATGGAGCAGATACCTCATTAACGACACCATGATTAACCAATTACTAAAGACAGGTCAGGTCAGCAGAGGGAGGAGGTCAGAGGTCAAGTTCAAAGGGTCTATAATAAACCCCTTAGCCTTTACCTGGTGGCTTTTACTGAGCTAAATCCTCTGACAGGGGCAGGGGTGATGGGGTGAGGCTGCCTATGATGTACCACTTATTATCACGCTGTCAATAATTACATAACACACACAACTCGGTTCCCTCCCACGTTGAGCGTCCCCGCAGTTCACCGCGGCCGCCTTCAACCCATGTTTAGCGTCTTCAGGGAGCAGAAAGTGAGCAGAGCTGCCTTACAAAGTTCACGTCCATGAGTCCGGGTCCACCAGAGCTACATCCCGCTGCTTTCAGTTCCGATCCCAAAGTCTGCGTCTTTGTCCATCCCAGACGATCCCAGAATTTCCCTCCAGCTCGGCTTCCCAGGAAAAACAAAAACAAGAGTTTCCCAATCCAGAATAATCTCACAGGCGTTGGGTCCAAATCTTTAACCTGCACTTATTTAGTCTTTGTCTCTTTAGACGCGGATCTGAACAGGTGTAAGAAGAGGTCAGGCTCCGGTTCTACTTATCTGGACTCTTTGGGTCGTGGTTCCGATCCGGACTGGCGCGGGGGGGTCCTCAGAGGTTCGGTACAGGCTGAGAGGTTTCCGCTCCTTGCGAGTCTGATCTGCGGAGAAGCGTGAGCTCTCTCCTCCGGAGCGCTTCGGTGTCCACTCACATCAATGGTTAGAAAACCACTTCCGCCTAAACCTTTCACAATAAAACACCGACTGTTCAGAAAGCTATCTGTTGATTACAAGTATGAGCTATGTCTGCTAAACAAACACAAATCATAGACTTCGTTCTTTATCGTTCCATCCAGGAAGTCCTGAGTCCAATTTACAAATAACAGGAGCTACTACAGTAAGAGGCTTCTTAGGGTTCTACAACCCCCCAAGGCGCTTCACAACAGTCATCCACACATTCACACCTGGTGGTGATGAGCTACAAGGTAGCCACAGCTGCCCTGGGGAGCACTGATGGAAGAGAGACTGCCGAACACTGGTGCCAGTCCCTTCAACCACCACCAGCAGGCAAGGCAGGTTGAGTGTCTTGCCCAAGGACACAACAGCAGCATTCTCTGGCGGGAGCCGGGATCAAACCTACAACCTTCCGACAACCTGCACTACCTCCTGAGCTACTGCCTAACAGCAAAGCAGAGATTATGGCGACATCCAATCCTGTAAATGGGTTGTGTTGTCCCCATCCTGGGTTTTGGTGTGTTCACTTGTTGTCATTCGTTAGTTTCATTCCTTCAGAAGGTTTCATGGTCTTAGGAGGATTTTGTTTCTTGCTGCCATGTCAGCTTTTGTTTGCACAAATAAAGGTTTTCATTCTTATCAACTCTTTTGTCCAAATGAACAACATGACAGAACCGTTGCAAAAAGTGGAAACAACTTTCATTTAAGTGTAAGTGAGGAAACGCTTGTGAATCATTCCAGAGGGGATACATTTTCTAGCATTTGCAAAAAAGAAAAAAATTCTGTTAAAGACAGCAAAACTTACAACAAAACTCATAAAACCCCAAATTAGACTGAAAGTTAGTCAATATAAAATTATTTTCCTGTATTTTAGTGTATTGGTTCCATCATTTCCCCTCAGTGCTCCAAAGACATGTGAGTCTTTCTGGACGGCATAGAGATGATTAGTGTTTTACAGTTTTTCTCAGTGGCTTTGGTGCATTTCTCACAACAGTATTAAATAAATAAATAAAGTTTGCACCACTGCTAAGACAATTCTCAAAACAATTAGTGCAAACTGCAAAACATGGTAGAACCTGCAAAAGCAAGTCACTTTATCAAAACGAGTAGTTCACGCTTCAAAAGCAAGTATTTAAGTCAATGAAAGTTCTGACACCAGCATCTTAAAACAAACCAGTCAAATGGTTTGGTCATGCTGTCATTGTGACAGATCACTCTGGAAGTGCTTCCCAATGTAAAGTCAAGACAGCGTTATATACCATGCATGGCATTTAGAAGTAAGTAAAAATCAGGACACTGAATATACACTTTACTTTATACTGTATATTTACAACTTTTCACAGCACTGTGCAACTGAAAAAACATTTACAAAACAAATAGACTCCCTTTGGCTCAGTGAACCTTACTGTAGGAGTTTTTAAACTGAAAATCCTGTAAAACAGATGGTGCTGCAGATCAGTCATGGACGTCTATTTAGAAAATGGATGTACAAGATGTTTAACCACATGTTCAACTATGTAGTGTGTAATGACACAAGCAATGAAATGAAGATTATTCTAACCCTATCCAGCCTGTACAAGTATGGCTCATTTTCACAGACATGATAAAAGCAAGTCAAAAGTGATCATTTTGCAGATATTTGTACTTACTCAATTGCTTCATGTCCAGTTACCAAGGGATGAAATGAACATGAAACTGCCACTAGGTTGTGCCAAAATGAATACATGTAGTGGAGGTTGCACTAACTGTTGTGCAAAGTTTAATTCTGTTGTGAGAAATGCACCAAAGCAACTGAGAAAAACTGTAACTAAAGGCTCCATTAGGTATAACTCTTAAACAGTTAATAATCAGTTTAAGACAGAGGCATTTTATTTTGAAGTGCTGTTTGAGGCTCATGTTGCATCCTTCCAGCTTTACGCTTCAGTTTGTGAATCCTGGTGGAAAAACAGTGTGCCATCCCTTTACTGACAGCTCATCATTACTGCTCAGCCCCTCAAATCTTCATTTTAAGAGTATTTTTGAGTTTATTTTTGAAAGGATCTGTTTTATTTTTGTTTGTGCCTGGACTTGAACAGAAGGATGGGAATTAAGGCCAGACAGAGGAAAACAGGCTTTAGAGCGGCGTTATTTTTAGAGGCAGTGCTTAAGAGCTCATATGTGGCTAAAAACAAAATCATCTGCTTCTTTCTGTCTGAAAAAGGCCTCGAGTTTCTGCTCAGAACAGAAATCAGACTGACAGCAGGTTTCATCTCACTGCTCTGTGTTTTATGATCAGAGATGCTCATTTCACATCCACATCATGACACACACACACACACACACACACACACACACACACACACACACACACACACACACACACACACACACACACACACACACACACACACACACACACACACACACACACACACACCTCATCCTCCCTACATTCCATCAAATGTACTTTAAAACACAGGAGTTTGTGTTTTTGCTGCCATCTGCTGTCCATAAAAATGTCTAAATCTAAAAACACAAGACAAAAAAAACTGGTTCAGCACTTTATTTGCACTTTGAAGTTCAGCCAGACAGTCTCCCTTAAAAAAAAGTTAAAAAAAGATTTTTAGCAAACATTACAAAATAAGTCTTATCCACACAGGCTACCACTGTCCGTCAGCTGTAGGAGGACACCTTCTGTTTGGTTGGTGGCTGTGCTGCCATTCTGGGTGGAACACAAACAAATAAAGTGGCCAAAGAAGTCAATAAAGTTCAGAGGGTTTCAACTGAAGGTACAACAAATAAATCTGGTAGTAAATAACAGTCTGTGTGTCCTGACGCTGCTGTAATAAATCAACATGATATTGCTTTGCTGAGTAAATCGTTCTCTGCAGCTTTTCCTGCTAATGGCTTATCTAGAGCAAAGTATCAGAAAACCTGAGTAGATCATTTCATAGAAAAATAACATCTCACAGTATCCGTTTAGCTTAATTCCTATGAGTTTGTTCATGAAAGAGAGCGACAAAAGAAAACAATGATCAGTTTCTCCACGTCTGAGCTCAGACTCTGCAGATTTTCCTTTTGCTGATTCACATTAAGGTCCTTTAGCATGTTAGTTTTTATACATGTATATTTGGCATGGCTGAGATTACTAAACGGCCCACTCTTTTCTCATATCAGACACCTTGGAGCAAAAGATTTTCACAGTAAGAAAAATAGCGGTTAGGATAAAGTGGTTTTGTTACCAAGGCAACGGTACGTGGCACGATGGGCACAGCACTCTCTGGATTCTAGGTTGGATGCTGACCCCACATACACAACACTAACAGTTCTAGAAATATGCAAACAGGATGCACAGGTTTTGGCATCTTTTTTCTTTTTTTGCTGATTTCCTGGCAGCTCCACCACAAACTCGTGGCTACCACTGGAACTACACCTGTCTGTTTACATTTAGAGCTTTTATGAAAGCCGGGTACCACAGCTCACATCACTCGTCGTCACACAATAATACATATGAACGGTTACCTGCTGCTTGTAATATGTATACATATATAGATGTTTACTGTAATATTCAAATATATATGATTTTTACAATACACTTATACAAATCAGGGCTTCATTAGGTTTACAATATACTCTTATTTATTTGTCTAAAGATATTTACAGTCTAGATTTCACACCTGCTTTTGAAAGGGTTTGCATCATCACAATCAAACATCCAGCTCAATGCAACGCGACAAGTGGAGGCAAATGTCCACAGACTCTAACGAAGAGGATCCTGTATGAACACCGACTCCTCTCAGACCGGATAGTGCAGTGGGGACAGACGGCTGATAGTCTTGGACAATTGCATCTTCATTGCTCAGTATCTCCATGAGGTAAGAATCTTTGCCGTATTTTTGTGGAATTGGAGAGCCGACGCTCAGCTAAAACAGTCTGGATGGCTGCAGGGAAGCTGAAAGGTGAGCGACAAACTGGTGGCAGGTGAAAAACAAAAACAGATTTTCTAATGTTAATGGAGAGATGTGAAACTGAAATGTAATTACAACATCAGCCAGAAACCAGCTGCAAAAAGGCACAAAGAAGAAAGGTTCTACTGAAGGTGACTCAGAGGCGCTGGCAGAGTGGGTGGTAACAGTGTCACACACATTTGGAATTTATTTAGCTGCTGCATGCTTTACTAAAGGTCAAGAGACAGCACTTCTTCTCCCCCCCGGCTCTGTCCTGCTCCGAGGCCGCCGGTTCTCCTCTACGACCGGCCTCTGCTGACTGGGCGGGAGCCAAGGGCCCGGCAGAGCCCTGACAGAGAGAGAAGAGCCGGAAATACTGGCGGCAGAGACGCTGTCCTCAGACCCTAACTCTGACTCGTCGTCCCTCAGCTGGCCCACAGACAGCGTGGAGGTGAGGAAGGAGAAGGGCTTTCTCTGTGATGCCACTGCTACACCTGGAAACGGCCTCCTAAAGGTCACGGAGTGTGTGTCGTAGCTTTCTTCGTCCCAGTCCAGCTTCGTGCTGTGAGCCTCGTCCCAGTCATCATCCCGCTCCTTGTCCCTCCTCAGCTCCCTGTACTCTGCTGCCATGTCCCAGTGTCTGTAAGCATCACCCTTCCAGTTTTCCTTGGGTCGGGGAAGCCTTCGGGTTGGGCTGGGAATGGGCATGAAAACGTCGTCGTCAATCTCTTCAAAACTGACTCTTCTTCCCACTTCCCTCACTGGTGTTCCCACCTTCTCCTCGAGGGCTGCTGCTCCCTGCTCTTCCTCCTGCTCAGGCTTCTCACCCTCTGACTTTGTCTTTCTGACCCTGCTGTTGCTTCTCCTCTCTCTATCTCTGTTACTCCCCTTTTCCTTGTTTCCATCGTGTCCCCTAACTGTCCGATTGTCTACTTGATCATCACATTTCCTGGTGGTATCTCTGGGTAAACTCTGAGATCTCTGTTTCCTCATCTCGTCCCGCTCTCCTCTCTTGGAGACGGGGCTTTGTAAACGTGGGCGTCCTCCTCCCCCTGAGCTTTGTCTTCTTCGTCCTCTCATTCCCGTCCCATTCCCCCTCACGTCTCCGTACGACCTGCTCCTCCTCTTCTGCTTGGACGTGTGTCCCCTCCATCCAGCGGAGCTCACTGCAGCCAAACCCTGCTCTTTTGGGTTGTACAGGAGGGAGGGGGAGGTGATTCTGTGCTCACGGGCTGGACAAACAAGAAAACAGACTGAGCAGGAGGGCAACAAGCTGGAAATCTAAACTTATGTAATCTAGAATAAAACGCCTTTAGCTCAAGATAATTCATTTATCTTTATGTGTCCTGGATCAGCTTATGTAACAACAGCTGCTTCTCTATTTGAGTGCAGCATTCATTAGTGGAACTCGCGTTTAATTACGCTCTATGGTTGTGCAATTATGCTACTTTACTACTCTGCCTAAAGGCTGGATTGAGGGAAACTAAAAGTGGCAAAAACATCCAAACTGCTATATTTCTAATTAAGATAATGAACTTCTGAGAGCTAGGACCGGGTTTACGGAGACAGCAGAGCTGGCTGGTTAAACAGGGATGTAAAGAGGCAGAAAATGGGAGGACTAACAGGAACCATTACCAACCGCATATTCTCTGTCCGTCCAATGACATAGAAGCAAGGCTCGCCTAGTTTGGAGTTGGTCATACACAGAGACAGACTGGAGAGCTCCACTGAGAGGCAAAGACAGGAGGTGGGAGAGCGGAAACGAGGGAAATGAACGGAAAGGCCATATGCAGAAGGAAAAAAGTGGTTTGGAAATGTAACCAAAAAAGGATTTAAGATGAGAGGGGTTAAGATTGGGAGAGATCGGAGAGGTGGAAGAGAGAATGAAAGGATAGGTGTTAGACCGCATCCCAAAAACAGAACAAGAGGAGATAAACCCCACACGCATCATCGTTTCTGCATCAATGCTTTTTACACAGAAACATCTCAGCTCCTTCTCACCATAATCAGGCACGTAGCCGTTTCCTCTCTTGAGGACCAGGTGGATGCGCTGGCCTCCGCGGCGGATCATCTCCACAGCCTGGCTGTGCGTCATCCCGGCTGTACTGTTGCCATTGATCTCCACCAGCTGATCGCTCACCTGAGTCCACAACATCACTGTCAGCTCATCATAAACCGTGCTGAGAGGAGCTTCCTCCCCAAAGCCACCTGATGGTGGCACCAGAGTCACTAGAAATCAGTCCAGCAGGATCACAACAAACATCAACATAACAGGAGCAGCTAGCTGTGGAACCAAGGCCTGCAGGACTCTCATGATATTACTGCAGAATTAGAAGAGGTGTACAAGTTTAAAGAAGCATGTTTTCATGATCCACCGTGACATTCTGAAGTCTGAGCCCGCTCACACACGCTAACATTAGCTATAGTGCTTACCACACAGAGGAGTGAAGGTGTTTGTCGGGGGAATCTCTGAGACTGGCGTTTTTGTCTCACCTGTATCTTTTTGCTCCGAGAGGCAGGCCCCCCCTCCATCAGTCCCAGGACATAGAGGCCCATGTTGTACTCGCTCCCCCCTCGGAGGCTGAAGCCAAAGCCTGAGGGCCCCCGGTCCAGATCCACGCTGTAATACCTCGAGTCACGCTGAGTCAGAAGGGACGGATGATCAGATTCACAGCAGGATTTATCCTAAAATAAAACTTTGAACAAATGGCATCAGACATCCTCACCTTTGGGCGTGACCTCTGACCCTTTCTGTTCCTGTGGCCCTGATCATGCTCAGCGGTTTCTGAGAGGTTTGAGGAGTCTGAGAGGGATGATAGTTGATGCTGAGTTATTTATTCAGAGCCAGGATGAGTGTTTTGTGTGTGACTGGATGTGTGCGTTTACAGGTGCTGGGGCGGGGAACGATGGTCAGGCGTAGCGTGTTTCCTGCTCGACGAAGAATCTGAGCGAGTTCCCGATGAGGCAGAGTCACCACCGAGCGCCCCTCCACAGCCTCTAAACGGTCCCCGGCTCGGATCTGGCCGCTCTTTGCTGCAGGACTGCCGCGGCGCACCGTCACAAATCGGTGGGGAAGAAGGGATGCAGCTGGAAATGAGACGGATGGAATCCGTTTGAAATGAGCTTTGCTGTTTGGGTTTTTACTGAACAGCATGAAGATTTAAACCAGGCTGACAAAAGTCAAAATGAGTGAATCTAGGCTGCCAGAGTTCCTAAAACAGGCTGTAATTATAGATCCTGGATGACGTTTGGCAGGGCCGCTCTTATAAATGACTTCCCAGAGAAGCTGTTTCTTTCCTCCACACCTCCCCTTTTGTCTCCTTGAAACACTTCTCCTCACCTTCGTCTTCCATCTTTCATCCTAGCTCACCGTTTGCTGACACACCAGCAGCATTTTACCCCGTTTAATCATTTATCTTTCACCTCTAGAACAAAGTGTGGCAGAACAAGAGCCTCCCGGTAATTATTCCTGCCCCGAATCTGTCAAACTGTACAAAACAACATACTTAGGATATTTACTCCCAAGCTGATGTTAGCAGTAGAGGTAGCGGTTATAATAATGATAATAATAATAATAATAATAATAATAATAACAATTTCAAAGGAGGTCAACATTAGCAGAAATGAATGGAGTTCAGAATCTGCCTTTCTTTTTTTTTGTGGGGGTTCAGGAATCTCAGAGAGAACGGTTCTTATCTTTTTAATGATGAAGAGGTTCTCCTGTTAGCTCACCCTGGTCCGTGACGTTGTCGTTGCAACACAGACAAATAAAGGTTGTTCTCAATTTGTGAATTCCCGGCGGCCAAGCGCTAATTTGTTTAAGGTTTTCTACACTGAAGAATCAAAATGGTTAAAACCATTTTTACAAAGTATTCTGTTAATTCTTGTTCTTTGAATCTGTATGGACAAGAATCTGATATGGATATCAGCTGGAGTCATGATTAATAAATATTAATAAGTGTGATAAAAGGTGTGGGTTGCTGTGATTCAACAGAAGTAGAAACAGAAGTGGCTGACAGCCTTCGATACGATGCGTTTGTCTGGATGAGATCACTCAGAATAAAGCTCAAGGCTGATCAACGTCTGAGGTAGATCAGGCCAGAATTAAATTTTCATCCAATAATCTTCTTCAGCAGCTAAAAAAGCTTCTTACAGTTTTGTAGTTGGACGTGAGTCTGCTCAGACGTGAGTCTGTCGTCCCTCTCTGTGTGTTTTAGCTAACTCCCTGCTACTCTCGCCCTGACCTCGCTCCCAGAGCACGCAGCGATTTGGTGACAGCTGGCTCCTCCAGTGGCCTTACATAACCCATCGGGCAGCGTCAACATTTCTCGTTTAGCCGAGGTACCAAATCCTTTTCACTCCCCAGCCATCTGGGATAAAAATAGCACGTTTCAAATGATTTATACTGCAAAACCAAACGCTTGTTAACATATTAAAATTGTAACGAGGGGGCCGGGGAGTATGTCACACGGAATGAAGTGCATGTCACACCGGTAGGATGATTCAGTTAAAAGGCACGGCCAATAAATCAGAGCCCAGAAACATCTCCAATCTGGGTGTAATCTGGGTGACCCAGGCAGAAACGGCAATCAGGTCAAATCAAAGCCAAGGCAGCTTTGGACGTAGTCTTCTTATCATGCATAATACATCAACAAACACATGAATAAACACGCACACAGCCCCATTGTGCTCACACACACACACACACACACACACACACACACACACACACACACACACACACACACACGCACACACACGCCCAGGGACATCAGGTCGCTCAGCCACAGATGCACAAACAGACACACTTAAACTACACACAGCTGCATTCAGATGGACCGCTGTTTTATTCTGCAGGGTCTATTCCCCCCGGCTCTCCGAGTTCTCCTTGTCGACAGTAATCCCACTGCGCTATGCCCAGCAGCCCGGCTCTGACACACCACTCCAGAAAGGTATAGCAACCCTCCTCCCCGTCATCATAAAGTTGCTCTACGCAGCACAAATGTAGCTGCAGACATCAGGAAACACAAAGATCAGCGGTAGGCAGGTAGGCTGGGGACGTCCCAGTTAGTGCTGCTAAAATACCTCCGCTGCACTGACTTTACTGCACTCCTCATAGCTTTACTGGACAGAACACATCACTGCAGGAGCTAAAGTCCCTTCTACACACGCCTCTCACAGCACCAGACTGATCAGCTGTTTGACATCTAGAACATATGAGCACGAGAATCTAACTTCCATACAGTCAACATGAAAACCAAACTAACTTCAGAGTGCAGCCCAGAGAGCTACGTGTAAAAACCCTGCAGGGAAGCCTCCCTTTTGCTGATAAAACACAGTAACAAGCAAAGCAAATCATTACGTTTAGACTCCTTCACAGTTTTCAAAGCAGACTGTAGTCTCTCCAGCATGGCTCATAGATTAGCACGCACAGCAAAAACAAAACAAAAACACAATCACAAAAATAAAGACTCCTGCATTCCAGCTGCAGCAGCTCAGTGGTGCCGAGATTCACATGCAACAGTCAACAGGAGCTGAAGCCCGGGTTGTCCCCCTCTGCAGCTCCGCAGCGATTCAAATGTTCAGCGTAGCTTTTCTGTTATGCATTCAGAGGCTGATGTGGAGAGAGGGAGGGAGGAGGGAAGAGGGAGGAGGAGAGAGTTTTAATCTTTTGAAAAACCAGACCGGACGCTTTTACTGCAGAGCAAACGGGAGAGTGAGTGGGAGCTAACAGGAAGGGAGGGAAGGATAAAAAAACAAAAAGACAGACAGAGAGGACTCATTTCTGCAACAGGACAAAAGTGAAATGAAGAGAGAGAATGAGGACATGATGGATCTTTTTTACACTGCAGGAACAAACACACCCACAACCTTAACCCCACAAGGAAACACAACACCATAAAGCAAATTTAACTGCATCCCTGTGACATCCAATCCAAGACAAAAGGAGGGAAATAGGGCTCATGCATCTGAGGGATGCCGTAGTTAACCTGCTGCAAAACGGGTAGTTCACTTCTCACACAGAACATAAAAAACATGAACGAGCCTTGTCTTTCTGTCCAGATGGTCAGAAACAGATGAGCATTCAGCCAGCGGTGACTGATTCTAAACCAAAGTGTCATGGTTTAGGACGATTTGGAGGATTAAACACATCACAGGTGATTATTCTGATCATCATTCACTACATGAATAATAATGATGATGATGATGAATAATGTGTAAGTGCCCCTTTAGCCTGAAAAAATAGCTGAGAAATGGAAAGGCAGCTCTGGGTGAAGGAAGTTCAGAGAAAAACACTTTATTTTCTTGCTGATATTTAGAGTAAAGAAGACTTTCATCCTTTGAGGAATTCAGATAAACTTAAAGGTCACCAAACCAAACTAAACCAAACCAAACTAAACTAAACTAACTATGAAACAAAATGTAACAAAACTAAATTAAACTAAATTACACTAAACGGAACTAAACTAAACTGAACTAAATTAAAATAAATTAAACTAAACTAAACAACTAAACGAAAAGAAACAAAATTAAACTATACAAAACAACTAAACTAAATTAAACTAACCTAAATTAAACAAAGCTACTGTAAGATTAAAATATATATTCATGTATGTTTAATCATTTTACATTGGCTAATACTTTATGAACCTAATGATTTATGATTTTTTTACCTTTATAATAATGTTTATGAAACATGCTTATCAAAGACTTCTGTGTTCACTTATTGATCGTTAACAGCTGAGTTGGAAGCTGGGAGTTGCGGAACGCTCTGTGACTTTGATTAGAGAGATTCAACTACTCCTTTCCTACTCTCATTTCTGTGCGGAATGTACATGCGTCAAGCATAAACCAAGCTTTAGCCTCCCTGGAGAACAGAGAAGACATCACCAAGCTAATTAGAAAAAATCGCTTATTACTGGACTTTGATGAAAGAATAACTTACCATTGGGGTGGGGGAATAAAAAGAGTTTGCCGTAACTGTGAAAACACCTTTTCTCTGTACGCAGCTCTACACTCTGTATCCAGACAAAAACGTCCTTCGAAGTAAAACTTTTAAACATGTATTACTGGTGTCTTGAGACTTTTTGCTGAAAGAGATTTTGCTTAAACTGCAGGAAGAACTTTCCTGACATCTTGGTCCTTCGAGCCGGATTCCAATATCTGACAATCTCTTTGGAGGAGACCTGAGGCTGCTGCGAAGTCCGTGAGCAGCTGAGCCCTAAATTCATTAAGGAAAGACCTCTGCCTGGACATTAGGTTTAAAAAGAGGCCAGCAAATGTCCCTGGTTTTCCCTCCAGAAAGAACTCAGTAACGGAATTTCTCTTTTAACCATCAAGCCTCAGACTCGGTGAGTATAAAGAGTGTTAAATAGTGAAATGCAGCTCTTCACTGTATCCAGACAAAAACGTCTTTCGAAGTAAAACTTTTAAACATGAATTTGTTGTGTCTTGAGACCTTTTGGTGAAAGTGTTTTTGCTTAAACTGCAGAAAGAATTTTCCTGACAACTACTCATCTGCAGGTCTCCAAACATTTTGTAGAGTTCAGCTCACGGGCAGATCATTTGAATTTATTTTGAGGAAGTGTGTCTATGTACGTACGTTAAACTCATGTCTGAATAATGCAGGAAAATTTATTTTATTCATATCCTAAAGAGGCATTCATTTAATCATGTGATGTTGATTCTAGTGATACTCCAAGTTTTGATCTCCACTAAACCACATGCTGCTTCTTCATGATGGGAATCGGTGCACATGTGGTTTGATGTCTTTAAAGGGATTCTTTTTGGCTTTAGGATCCCGTTTAAACATGAGTTTTTGTTTGTAAAGGAGCTGATCACACTCCTACCAGCACTCTAAGGTCTGGACCCTCCCAGATCCAGACTCAGGGGCAGATCCCAGGCCCCTGATCTAAAGAGCATCCTACCCCTGAAACGGGGAACCGCGCTAACTCAACCCGCTCAATGGTTTTCATTCTAGATTAACACAACGCTTTGCTTTTATTACACAAGAGTTTTTTATTTTGTTCCCATCTTTATTTGTGCAGTTCTTTATTGATTTTCAGTTGCCTTTACTTAGTATTTTAACATTTTAATTTTTGTTCTGCACTTTGGTCAATGGACGTTGTTTTAAATGTGCTATAAAAGTAAATCTGACTGATTTATTTGATGGATTTTAAGACAAAGCCCAAAGAACAACAACCATAGCCAACAGAGCTTTGGCAGAGTGAACCCATCATCATAAACAACCCTCTGCTTGATGCAGCACCACAGCATTCCTGAAGAGGAGGAATACGTGTGTGTCCTGTTTTAATGAGTAATTGTGTTAAATGATAATTTTTCCACATCCGGCAGCTCTAGCCTGATACGGTTGATGCCAAAGCTGGTTTTCTTTCGGAGGGGGGGGGGGGGGGGGGGGGGGGTGCTGATGATGCATCATGACTAATCCAGTGGCGTGTTGCCATGTTGACTTTTACTGTGCAATAATCTAATGGTGCTTCTGTTCTCAAGGACGTTCCTGTGGGCAGGTAACCAAATGTTTGTGAAGGGTTATGAAAGTTCTGCTCCTGCCGTTTCTGATTCTTGGCTAAAACGGTGCCGTGCCACACTTCAATACTCTGTGTGTGATTCCAGACCAATAACATGGATGATCACAGCTCTCACCTTTACCGTTCTCCACATCCTGAGATGCAATGACGAACCCGAATCCCTCGCCTGGCTTTCTCCTCAGCTCCACGTCAAACCCTCTAAAAGGACGGGTCCGTTCGCCCCTCCTCTTCTCCAGACTCTCGTCCGGCACCGACACACTGCCAGCCTCGTCCTCCAGGCCGATGTCAATCCAATCTTTGGGCTCCATGGTCAGGGTCACCGGAATCGACTCCAGGAAACTAGTGCTCTGGATCAGCGAGGAGCTCATCCGGATCGGGGACGGAGGTGGGATTGGGGAGTTGCGGGGCATGGGCATGGGCAGAACGTCCGACAGGGCAGATGAGTTGTCTGACCCAACGGGGGGAGGAGGGGGGCGTAAGAGAGGTGGAGGCAGTCTCCGAACAGAGCCGGGGGAGATGGAGGAATGATAGTTACCTAATAAGAGAGAAAAGAAATCAAATCAGCAGAGTTCCTGTGAAGAGTCTGACTCCACAGTGAAGGTGAACCATTTACCTCCTCTGTAAATCAGCAAAATGACTTCTCCCTGTTTGGTGTGTTCCTGCAGAATCGTTTGGATCTATAAGAAAACAGGGAATCTTTTAGGAATGTTTGATATTATCTAACAGGACTTTTATGTAAATGTGGCAAATAAATATTGATATTTGAACAAAAAGATCCAGAAGCAATATTTTAATCCCGATGAGAATTACCTGTGCACAGCTGAGGCTCTGGACATCAGCTCCATTGATTTTGACAATAGCATCCCCTGGCTGCAGGGAGCTGCACTGCTTCCTGTCCCAGACCCTCTCCACCACAGTCACCCTGCCTCTGTGTCCACCGGCTGCCAGGCTGAAGCCCAGGCCTCTGTCTCTTTCGGTTTGTGCCAAGGCCACTGGAACCAGTTCCCCCCCGCTGAAACTCCCAAAGCCGCTGCCAACACTCATGGCCCCAGGAGAGGACATGCTGCTAGGACTGCCGTTTGGGCTGGTGTTGCCATGGATACCATTAAAGCCGCGGTGATGAGGGCTGTCTGGGGTGGGAGCTCTGAGGTGGGAGGTGCGTGGTCTGAAGAGCTGAGGGTGGGTGCTGCGGGGACCGCTGGTGGAAGAAGACGGTCTCCGTGGAGACTCGGGTAGAGGCAGCCGGGTCCCAGGTATGGTACAGGTAGACAGGTCACTTTCTGATGACTTTGATGTTCCATAACGCAAGAGATGTGGCGGCGTTGAAAGGGAGTTATTGTTGTGATTTCGGATCATTGATGCCCTGATCAGAAAGAAGAACTAATGTAAAAATCAAACCTAAACAAACCTCTGCTCTAAAAAATATTCCCATCTGTTATACCTGTGTGAACCAATCGCTGAAACCACCTCACTGTCACTCTGACTGGCCTGCGTCGGGTCAAGCGACTGCAGCCTGGCTAAACTCTTCAGGGACCGAGGAGGGTGAACAGGCGAGGGTGTGGCAGTGTCGCTCACACTGGAGCATCTGTAAGGAGGAGGCGGTCTGGAAGCAAATGACGTGGCGTTCCCGTTGGCATCTAGAGTTACACCCGGCTGCGTGTAGCCCCCGTCACTGTGGACCTCGTTAAAATGCTGAGTCTGGGGTGTAGGTGTCGAGAGGCGAGGTAGCGGGTGACGAGACTGAGGCTGGGTGGTGGTGGGCTGTAGGACGGGATCCTCGCTGTCCAGAGACCTCGGTGAAGGCTGCTTGAGGAGACCGTTGGGGTTGTAGAGCATGGGATATCCCCTTTTAACTTCTATATCCACACTGTGGCCTACAGGCACTGATTTGAGCATCTCTACAACCTCTTTGTGAGACATTCCCAACACACAAACATCGTTGATGTAGACCAGGATGTCCGCTAGCAAAGAAACACACACATCAGATTTAGTTTTTAGTTTCACTTCTTTGGTCATTTGACTGTATAGATTTGTGTTTGCAAATGAAATGCTGGCGATGCTCTGTGTGAGTGTGGACTAATCCCCCAAAACGTAATCCCGCTAAAGCAGCCTGTTAACAAATATGAAGCAGATCAGCCCCTGCAGAGGCGTGCTGTGCTCTGGGCTCCTAGAATGGTAATATCTGCCTCTACGGGGCATCTGCGTGCACTTCCATGGACAGGCTGTACACCACAGTATTTGCAAGTGTTATGATAGCTAGATTATAGTGTTCTAGTCCAGAGGATTACGGGTTTAGAGCTACACTCTCTGTGAGATCAGAAAACCTCAGCGTTCTAATCAAGGAGTGGAACTACAAGTGTCCCAAAATCATCGATGTGCACTTCTGATTTTAAAATCTGTTCGCAGGATATTCCAGGTGAACACGTTTACAGGGTTGTTTGTGAAATGAGATGTTTTACCTGTCTTGAGAGTGGAAGGGCCACTTGTTGTGACACTGTAGACTTGGAGGAGCTCTCTTGGCCTGCTGCCTCCAACGATGTTGAACCCAAAGCCTCTGGAGCCTTTGATCAGGTGTGCGTGCACAGGGAAACCTCTGAGCTCATCCGGCTGGTCTGTGAACCCTGGTCAATCACCAGAGCACAGAGAAAATAAAGGAGTGATGAGATAATTATGATGCTTACCTTCAAGGAAAAGGTCTTCCAGGATAAGAACGTGTCACCATGAGGGAGAAAAGTCTTTTTCTAAACAAACAAATGATTAGAAATGACTGGTTGGAAGAAGAGAGGAGAAAAAGAGACGATCGCTATGAGCCAATCGGCAGATCGCTTTGAGTAAAATGCAACTCAATCTAAAGCATATGGTGGAGAGATTGCATTAAAAGCAGAATCCATTACTGACTAGCGAGTTAAATCTGGTAACATAATCCATTAGCTTGACTGGTCTCCTCACTGACGTCTAACTGGTTTAATTTACCATCGAATTTGATTCAGTCTGAACTTTTCTTCTAATAAAGCCCTGATTGTTTATTTTAAGCTTCATGAATTTAAATGTGTTGTATTACAATTAAAAACTGCAGAATACGTCGATAAGTTCATCATATGCAGGTCAAAATGAATACTGTACCACCTCCTGCTGGTGAAACCAGGGAACTACACTTCACTGAAGCAAAATGGTACCAATCTTTTTTCACTTTGCCATCATGATGAACCAGAACCATATTATTTTTATTTCAACAGCGAATCATGAGGCCGGTCACACGTGACCCCCCCGTTGACCCTGCCAGCCGGCGCAGCAGGTCTCGCTCGTTGCCAGTAACTCAGAGCTTTAGGCGTTAATCACTTACATTCCTCTGTTAGGCAAAAAGCTCATTCTGTCTCATTTGACTCTAACAAGCTGGCTGTGTTTGTGACTTCCATGCGTGACAAATTTGCAGCTTAATTTAGGACCTTCAACTGATAACATGTTGCCAGTGTCCTAATGGGGCAGACAGGAAAGAAGGCAGGAGCAAACAGAGGAGCTCACATTCATTTCTGTAGAGGGTCTCCCTGCTTGAGGGTCTAGGACTCAGCCAGCTGGTCCTTTTCGGGCTGCGCCTTGGAGAGGGGAAGTAGAAGAAAAGCACAATGATGAAAAATGAAAGCACTATTATTTACTGCACGTGATGCAAAGTAGAAATGTCGGTCATTCAAAGATTCTTTTCTTACTTTGGGGAAGCAGCTTCAGTAATGGACCTCATCTACTGACACAGATAGTTTTACATTTTCACCGTCTAGACTGGCAGGAAAAGTAACATTTTTCTCTTTATTCCAGTAGAACGAGTCGTTTCTGGGAAGGTTTTAGTACTGCAGCCATGCTCCTCAAGTAGCACAAAACCCAAAACCAATCACCTGCCCACTTACCTGAAGAGTGTTTGTGTGGAAAAGCTGTAACTGATTACGATCTTACACATTCCAGACAGCTTTCTGAACAGCCTCAGTTTGAAGAAATAAGGTTTCTTTCCAACAGTCCTGATGAGCTAAACCAGGATAATTACACAAAGCAGATTCAAGCTCCCATTTTATTTAGGTTCATGCAAATTAACATGTTCACCACCATGAAAGTATTTACACGAAGTCCTGGTTGTTTTCTAGTGTAAGATACTCCCGCAGCAACAACATGTGGCACTTCTGAAGTAAAGTTTTGTGGAGGAACTTTGCATGAAATTTAGGAGCTTGGAGTTTTGAAACAACTAGTTGGTTGCAATTATCGGTTTTGTCTCTAGATGTCACTATATCCAACACAAGTGGCCTGTTTATAAATAGAGTACCTTTTCAAAAAAGTATAAATCAGCTTGTGTATTTTATAAGCAGGATTTCTGTGTTTCAGTGACATGTTCAGACATATTTTCACCGTTAGAACACAACTTTATGTTCTGTCCTTATTTAAATATAACGTGCTTCACATCTATAATCAAACCAAACACATTCTGACTAAAAGCTCAACATCAACTATCAACACCTCTATCTAAATCTAACTACCAAACTAGCCAACAACAGAGCCCAACTTGCAGAAACATCATCTAGTGGCTAACTACTTACTTGGTTTTGTGAATTTTTGAGTGGAAACATGACCCTAATATGGAGCCTGCCCCGTTTCCTTTGTGGTTCAATTGACGCTCCATCGGATCAGCCAGATGGTCCACGGTTATCAACCCGCCTGCATGCACAGGGTACCAGAGGAGAGGAGAGACGCTGTGCCTCCAGTCACCAATGTGTGAGATTAGGCTGTTACATTATGACCAGAACCTGAACCTGGGAGCCTGGAGCCTGTGGTCAGGTCACGGTAAAGGGATGTTTAAAAAGAATCAGATTGTGGGTAAGTCAGGGCTAGACGTTTGGTTCAGGTAGTAAAATAGTACTAAGACAAAGACAACATGAAGGTGAAAGGTTAAATAAAATCAGACCACTCTGCTGCCTTTACTCTCCATATTTACTGCTGTTGCTGCCGTTATCTTGGATCTCTCTGTTTTTGGAATAACGGCCGTCCCTGTGCTTTTGCACTGGTCTCTTTCTGGTCCTCTCAGACCCCATTGGGTCGAGGTGGAAGGTCGCCCATGCAGAGCCCGGTTCTGCTGCAGGTTCTCCTTTTCACTTTTGCACTCATACTGTGCTACCCAGAATGTGATGCTTCAACCCAACTACACCACAAAGTACCCAAACTACACCACAACGTAAAGACATGTTTTAGCTGATCTGGGTTGTAGATCAGGTTCCTCTGAATATGGACAATTTGACCAAATTACATTTTAGAATCATTCTAGTTTTACTCATATTTAATTGTACTTCATGCAATAATTGGCCTGGTTTACAGCTGATCTGATTTGGAGTCGTTGCTTGGAGATGACGTGTTATGAACTGGAGCTTTAGAAATACACTGAACTGAAATGAACTTGAATTTTCTAACTGTTAGCAAAACATTTCATGAAACACTTGATCAATTTCAACGCAACTTTCAGAAAGTTTAAACATTAAACATTACATTTACAAATAAAAACACTAAGAGACACCTTCAACACACACTTAAAGCATAAAGCAAGAGAAAATGATCTAAACCATCACATTTCCTGTTGGAGTCAGTCGACCACGTCTGTTTGCAAAATATCTCATAAACCGTCCGACAGACTGGGTGAAATTCTCAGAAAGAACTTCTTTGTTGTACGTCAACATAATTAACTTTAGACATCAACTGGAGACACGATGCACAACACAGCTACCAGACTTCTGCAGACACAGAAACGGCCTCAGCTCAGGCGATTTCACAGACATGGAGCTAAATGTGAGAGTAACTGAGAAACATTCAGAGACCACACACACACACACACACACACACACACACACACACACACACACACACACACAAAATCACACACACCTCAGTGATCAATCAAACGTGAGATCAATAAATAACAAAACTTGGTTGTAGCAGCTTGAAAATGTAAAGCGTTGATTTTTGTTTTTAAACATCACTACACTTGTCACATATGTTTGATTTACAACAACACAAGAAAAGCCTTGTGGATGTCTGATCAGCGGTTATTCAGCCCACAGGAGAAGGCTAGCTGTCTTTATGCTAAGCTAAGCTAACAGAAGATGTACACTAACAATGTGATCTAAGCGTAAGCCTAAAGAATGAAGGTTAAGTTATTCCTGTTTGTAACTAATCAGCAGAAACTCACTCAATGTAAAGTGATTCTCCCGGGTCACTGAAGGCCTGCTCCCAGTGATCGGGCATCACACCTCTGATTCTGGCACCTCTCCTGCTTCCGATGAGCCCATTCTCTGTGACGTGACCGACCCCTCCACTACTGGACGCCCTGGGCCGGCCGGGAGAACGGTGGACAAGAGGATTATTGCGTCTCACACCTCCGGAGCCTCCTGTAATGATAGTGGAGAAGATTAAAACACAAACACATCAGACACAGGGAGTGGGTCGCATCATATAAAGTCATGAGTTCAGCATCCTTATCCTCCCACTATGAACACATGAAGCATTTGTCCCTTACTGTCCTTGTAGCTGTAAACTCCAACATGGATCTGAACCTCAGACACTAGGCTCCTGCTGTAGGACACGTCCCATCTACCCACAAAGTTACACTTCAAAAGATGACTCAGCAGTGGTCACCATGCTGGACGGCTCTCCCCAGCCCTGTACCTGACTGATCATGGACGTCTGCCAGCATTTCCCTCCTCCCAGTCTGGTCCCTCTCTTGTCTTCTGCAGCACTTTGGCTCCATCGGCCCTGACACTCAGCCTCTCAACGTGCTGGAAGCACCGCCCGTTGTTGCTGCTCTCCTAACGTCACCTAAACACACCGTCTCTTACCCTCCTGCTTCTAGTCCAAACGTTTATCTCAGGATACTCGGATTAAACTGTTTCATTGAGCGGAAAACACGATCAAAGTGTCTTTTATTTAGCTGATTAGAAACAAATGTGACAAGTTGTTGTGACATCTAACATATTATCCCCCCCAAAAAAGGTCTTGGTCTAGAGCCAGTGTTTGTTTTGTCTGCCGGGCTGCTGCAGCAGCATGGGGTGGAGGGTGTGATCGGTCGTATTTTTGAATGTCAACAGCTGATTTGTGGATTATAAAACACAAACAGCAAGTCTGGCATTAAATTAACCCGTTTGTGCAGAAAATCTTTCCTAAAAATGTAATCAAGAGCTGGAAATGAACTGGAAACTTGGATCAAAAGCAGCTCCTGGGTTTGCTGAGGGGATAAACCCAAACAAGACGTCCAATTATATAAAGTCAGTATCTGAACATTCTCACAGGTGTCTTTGGGTGTGGGGCTGGAAGGCCCGCCCACTCACCTGGACACAGTCATGGTGCTTTTTAAACGTCAAATAAAATAATAACTGAACATTCAGCACCAAGAAAAAATCATCAAGAGTCACTAAAATGATCAGACTTTGTAGTCAGGACAAAACAATGTCCATGTACATGGAAGGGGCGGGGCTTAAAACATGTACTGCTGCCAGCCACTAGGGGGAGCATGCAGCAGCTGAAGTAGTAAGTAAATATTTATGTTGATGGTTAGACTGGAATTATTTAAAAAAAATATATTAAAACGGAAAAAAATACTGTTTTAAAAATAACAACAAAAGTAATGTGATCTTGTGTTGCTGCCTTTAGACAGAAGCTGCAGATGAAGATGAACTTTCTACAAAAAATGCAAACATCCAAAATTAATAAATGTAAATGATGCTTTTTTGTGTTGGAATTTAAAGAATCTGTTGCTCACCTGGAACTACTCAGTAAAAATGTCTGCATTGGGAGTGTTCAGATAAAAAACTCCTTTAAACTGTTTTATTTGGATGATTCTGACACAGTTTTGCTCATTATATACAGGTTTATAGATTTAGGGATGAAACCACAGCAGAGGTAACAACTGACACAACAGAGCATCATTTTAATTATAAGGAGTGACATTTTTTTATGATGCTTTTACTTATGTTAGATTATAAAAACAAAACGTGGCTGCTTTTTATCCTATTATCGCTGTGGTGAATCAGGATCTGAATCTTTTTCCAGACTGAGATTGAGCATTTTAAGATTTAGTAAAGAGCATTTATCAGAAAATACAGAAATTTACAGGATGACAGAAAAATGAATCCTCTCTTTCTCCCTCCCTGTTTCCATGCTTATACCTGCTTCCCTTTGTGCCTGCTTCAGGGCCACCAAAGGCAAAATGACCTTCTTCTGGAGGAGATCCAGCAGCAATGAGAGGAGGTCTCTACCGAGACGATGCAGCACACTAACTGTTCTAATGATTGATTAATTTGGGCATCAGAGACTGAAACTGTAGTTAGAGACACTGGATACTGCACTCGGCTTAGCAAGCACAACTCCTTCTTTTCTCTGTAGAATGTTATCAATAAAACCTTGCAGTATTATTTGTGTAGTTATCAGCTGATCCACACTTGTTTGCATGCATAGCTTTGATCACACCAGCTGATAGCTAGCTTAGCAGCACGTGCCTTGCAGACCAGAGTCGTCCTCACTGTTGGCGCCTTCCTCTGGAGCCTTTTCCAGGTTGCTGAGCGATTTGCTGCGCGTGCGGAAGTTTCTGAGCAGGTTTCGGTGCTCCTGGTAGGTGATTGGGGGGCTCTCTGTGCTGATGTGAACGGGCCGAGGTGTGCCGTAGTAATTTCCTGGGACAAAGAAGAACAGGACAATAGATAATGCTGAAGGAAAAGAGAGCGGATAGTGTGATGTAGGCAGATTTAGATTCGGGACAGAAATGTTATGACTGAGACAAATGGAGATTACTGCTGTAAATCAAAATCCTACCTGTAGGTCAGCTGTGGCCCACATACCACACACATATGAGGCTATCTAAAGCAGAGCAGGTTCATGTAATCGAGTGCACGCACGTAACACGCTACCTATTTCTGTATACGTTATGTATCCCCTGAGATCAAATACTGTTTTTGTTCTAGCCATCTGCTCCAGCTTCTAAAAATGAAATGAAATTACCCCCCACCCTTCCTCCAAGATTCAAATGGGTTGAAGGGAAAATATTAGATTAGTGAACTCTGCAGCAAGGTCACCAGCCGTCACCGTTTACTCCAGCTTCTGCACGGGCACGATGCTGCTAACCCTGCTGACATGAGAGCTAAGAGTCTGTCAATGTCAGACCTGAGGCAGGTGACAGGATGACATTTATCGCTCCCATTAAACTCATAAATAATGGATGCTAATGTATGGGGGCTTTTAAATCAGAGGCAGCACTCTGACCCTTACAGGCTGCCGTAGGTGTGAGCTTGTGGTTTTACACGATTGTTGAGTTTTTGCACATAACCAGTGAGCTATAACTTAGGAGTGGTTGGGTTTGAGTCAATAGGTGGATTTTCTTACATTCAGACCAGGATGGTGGTGGGGAGCTGTTATGAGGGTGTGGTGAGACAGCGTTAAAACCACGAGTAATAAGCTGGAAACAACACTGAGAGGTGAGTAAAGCAAACTGACTGGTCTGATGGATTATGAACTTCAGCTGAAGTAAAAATGTGTGATTTATTATACATGGAATATGAAACAGACCCCGATAAAAACGTCCTCTCTGTTAAAGAATTACGGCTATGGGAACAGCACAAGCAGGGATCAGATATTGATTTCAACAGCAGATCTTTATATGCAAATTTTAATTACATCAGGGAATTTCTAGAAACGTGGACTAACCCAGTCCAAAAGGTGGTTTTCCACCGACACGGTTTGTCCCACAGGTTCACGTTTCTCGAACCGAGTTGCCCTCAGCGAGGTGAAACTCACACCCTGTCAGTGAGTGAGTGTTATCAGAGGAAATGTGCTAATGAATAAGCAGTGCTGCAAGTGTGTTGAGGAGAATGACAAAAACATGTTGGTTACGAGCCACATTTAGATGTTTCTGGCTCTTTGGTCCTTCCGGTGGCCCTGGGGCCACATGAGGCTCTTTGGTCTCTCTGGTGGCCCTGGGGCCACATGAGGCTCTTTGGTCTCTCTGGTGGCCCTGGGGCCACATGAGGCTCTTTGGTCACTCTGGGGTGGCCCTGGGGCCACGCGAGGCTCTTTGGTCTCTATGGTAGGGCTGCAACGATTCGTCGACGTTGTCGACAAAAATCGATAATGGAAATAGTCGACAATGAATTTCATTGTCGACGTTGTCGCCAGACCTGTTTTTTCCGGCCAAGTGAGGCATCTCACTTTATTACAATCTCTGCCGAGAGTCGCACATGCGCAATAGCTTCTCTGCTGAGCGGCAACATACAGAAATGGCGGCGTCCAATGCAGCAGCAGCGCGTACCAAAACATCGAAAATTTGGGAGCATTTTAGCCTGGATGCGGCGAATAAAAAGATTACCTGCATGGTTTGCAAAGCAGTCCTTGCATATCACGGCAGCACCTCGGTGATGCATGAGCACTTAAAGAGAAAGCACGTCGGACAGTTGAATGAAACGGAGTCTGACTCGCCTCGGTAAGCTTTAAATAACATGAAAGCTAATACGTTTTGTTTTGGTCGTACATTTTATAAGCGTATTTTCGCTTTAAAAAAGGTATTTAATGTTATGTCCGACTGTGCCTGACAAAAGTATTTTAAATTAAATGCATGCAGTCTGAAGAAGAGAGCCACCATGGACCCCTTTCTGCAAAAGAAGCAGACGTGCACCCCACAACAGGCAACTGCCCTGACTGAGTGAGTATTGCAGATGCTGATCTGTGATATGAGGCCGCTCTCCATGGTCAATGGTGCTGGGTTTAAAAAAATGATAACCCAGTTCAATTCAGACTACATCCTGCCATCCAGAACCCATTTCACCCACTTGATGGAGGAGAAATACAGTTCAACGTTTCTGAAGGTAATTGTTTAAAATGCACACAGTCAGACATATTTCATACAAAAAAACTCACAAATTTAATTTAAAAGCAATAAATATATATGTATATATATTAAAATAGCTAAAATACATAACTTACATAACAAATTAATAAAAATGTAAAACTTGTATGTTGAATAGTTTCTGTTGACATGTAGGTTTTTCTGTGTTAAATATTTTCAAAAATCAACTTTTGTGTTTAAAGGTAAAGCATATCCTAAAAGAGGTCAACAGCTCCATCATACTGACGTGTGATGTTTGGACCAGCCGTGCCACCGAGGCATATCTTGGAGTTACATGTCATTTCATCACCAAAGACTGGCAAATGAAGACTTTGAATCTTGCTACTCTACCACTGGAGGAGAGGCATACTGCTGCGAACATCATGATATGGATGGAAGAGGTGATAGAGAAATTTGACATCTTGCCTAGCAAAATTAAAGCAATAGTACATGACAACGGATCTAACATGGTGGCGGCAGCTCGACTCCTGGAAGAAAAACACGGTTGGTCTTCAGTCCGCTGTGCTGGGCACACCCTCCAACTTATCGTCAACAGTGCCCTCAAAGAGCCCAGCATCAACAAAGCTACTGGTGCTGCAAGGAACCTAGTGGAGCACTTTAGGAGAAGTGAGCTGGCAAATTCAAAACTGAAGAAGAAGCAGCAGCAAATGAACACCACAGAGCACAAGCTGATCCAGGACGTCAGTACGCGATGGAATAGTACCTACTACATGATAGCAAGACTCCTGGAGCAGCGCTGGCCAGTCACTGCAACTCTGTCAGACCCTAAGATAACACCAAGAGGCAAGCACTACTTTGACCTGAAACCAGAGCAGTGGGTGCTACTTGAAGAGCTGGTGCAAGGGTTAGGACCTTTTGAATGTGCTACTGTTTTCCTCAGTGGGCAGGAGTATGCTACTGCTTCATGTCTTCCACAGCTGGTCAAAGGTCTGCAACGGTCCATACAGCAAACCCAGTTTGAGACAAGCTCAGGAATAGCCTTTCAAGCCATTGCAGGAAAAGGAATAAGTGAGAGATGGGAGAATCTTAACACAGTGTCTGCAGAGAGAGACAACCCACTTGTTCTTGCAGCTGCCATCGACCAGAAAGCTGAAGTTTATCTCACCTGAAGATGGCACAAGGGTGCAAAGTACAGTTGAAGTTCTTGCTATCAAAGAAGCAAAGGCCAAGACTGGGCTACATGATGACCCTGAGGAGCTACAGCATAAGAAGAAGGGTCATATCCTAGGGGGAAAGTCAGCGCTGGATTACCTGTTTCAGTCTGACACTGACAGTCTGAGCGAGGAAGAGGAGGAAACCCTGGAGGACAAAAAAATCCAAATGGTGAGGAGGGAAGTTCAGATGTTCTTCACAGAGCCACCAATAGCAAAAAAGGAAGACCCTCTCAGCTGGTGGAGAGAAAATGAGGGGCGATTTCCCACACTGTCAAACCTAGCAAGATCTCTTCTGTGCATTCCTGCAACATCCACCCCTGCAGAGCGACTCTTCTCAGCAGCAGGAAATATCTGCTCCCAGAAGAGAGCAAGCCTCACACGAGACCATGTGGATATGCTGACTTTCCTTAATATGAAAAAACTGAACGACATGGCCTGAGCCTCATGTTGATTTTAAACTTGGTCTGTCCACCATGACAGGTTTGTGTCCAGGTAGTATCACACAGTCCATTGTTTACATTACAACTTAAATTCAGACAACTTTGAAAGCTTATTTTAAAACCGTTAGCTTTCATAATGTTGAGAGTTGTACAGTTCTTTTACAACAGATTGACCACTGAATGTATCTCACGAATTGCACTTAATATTTTTGTTTACTGTTTTATTGCTGCTAATGGGCCTGCCCCTGGTTTACAGGAAGAAAATGTTTACTTGATTTTAATTTATTTTTTCTTATAAAACACGTGCCTGTCCTTTAAAAAATGTATAGAGGTTTTTTTATTTATGCATTTATGTCTATACTGACCGAGCACTGTGCCTAATTGGTTTTAGACAGGGCATTTTTATTTATTTTTAGTATGAATCGGCCTATCAGCAACAAAGTTCAATAAAATATGCATTTTCCATTAAACTACCCATCTTTCTTGTGTTTATTATTATCATTTTCCATATAAAGCAATCTAATGCTACATTTAAGAAAAATGTAATAATTATCCGATTAGTCGACTAATCGTTTCAATAGTCGGTGACTAGTCGACTATTAAAATAGTCGTTAGTTGCAGCCCTACTCTATGGTGGCCCTGGGACCACATGAGGCTCTTTGGTCTCTCTGGTGGCCCTGGGGCCACATGAGGCTCTTTGGTCTCTCTGGGGTGGCCCTGGGACCACGTGAGGCTCTTTGGTCTCTCTGGTGGCCCTGGGGCCACATGAGGCTCTTTGGTCTCTCTGGGGTGGCCCTGGGGCCACGTGAGGCTCTTTGGTCTCTCTGGTGGCCCTGGGGCCACATGAGGCTCTTTGGTCTCTCTGGGGTGGCCCTGGGGCCACGTGAGGCTCTTTGGTCTCTCTGGTGGCCCTGGGGCCACATGAGGCTCTTTGGTCACTCTGGGGTGGCCCTGGGGCCACGTGAGGCTCTTTGGTCTCTCTGGGGTGGCCCTGGGGCCACGTGAGGCTCTTTGGTCTCTCTGGTGGCCCTGGGGCCACATGAGGCTCTTTGGTCTCTCTGGGGTGGCCCTGGGGCCACGTGAGGCTCTTTGGTCTCTCTGGTGGCCCTGGGGCCACATGAGGCTCTTTGGTCTCTCTGGGGTGGCCCTGGGGCCACATGAGGCTCTTTGGTCACTCTGGGGTGGCCCTGGGGCCACGTGAGGCTCTTTGGTCTCTCTGGTGGCCCTGGGGCCACATGAGGCTCTTTGGTCTCTCTGCTGGCCCTGGGGCCACATGAGGCTCTTTGGTCCCTCTGGGGTGGCCCTGGGGCCACATAAGGCTCTTTGGTCTCAATGTAGGCCCTGGGGCTACATGAGGCTCTTTGGTCTCTATGGTGGCCCTGGGGCCACATGAGTCTCTTTGGTCTCTCTGGTGGCCCTGGGGCCATGTGAGGCTCTCTGGTCCCTCTGGTGACCCTGGGACCACATTTAACTCTTTGGTCTCTCTGGTGGCCCTGGGGTCACATGAGGCTCTTTGGTCTCTATGGTGGCCCTGGAGCTACATGAGGCTCTTTGGTCCCTCTGGTGGCCTTGGAGCTACATGAGGCTCTTTGCTCCGTCTGGTGGCCCTGGAGCTACATGAGGCTCTTTGGTCCCTCTGGTGGCCCTGGAGCTACATGAGGCTCTTTGGTCCCTCTGGTGGCCCTGGAGCTACGTGAGGTTCTTTGGTCCTTCTGGTGGCTGTGGGGCCACATGAGGCTCTTTGGTCTCTCTGGGGTGGCCCTGGGGCAACGCAAGGCTCTTTGGTCTCTCTGGTGGCCCTGGAGCTACATGAGGTTCTTTGGTCCTTCTGGTGGCTGTGGGGCCACATGAGGCTCTTTGGTCTCTCTGGTGGCCCTGGAGCTACATGA
>SSNS01000002.1:7521619-7564119 GCA_006937985.1 Aphyosemion australe
TCGGATACGCCCGGAAATGCAAAACTGTAATTACACTTCAGTGATGTCCTGAGAGACACTTCAGCTCTCCTCCCGCGTCTTGTGAACTGTCCTTTGTTCCGCCACTGACTGTGTTGTGTGTCGGAGGGACAGACTGTGGCATTTGACCTACTTCCTGGGGAGATTAACGGCAACTCTACACTCCCACGACAAGGTTAAGACTCCCCCCATACACACACATATGCACACAACACGGGGGTGTCTTCCACCTCTTTCACAGGAAAATAAAAGAATAAACAAGAAGCAAGTCGGAAAACTGCAACAGAAATGTTTTGTCAGAATACTCGTCTGATTTATCTAGTGACGTCACGATGGAGGGGGATTAAAGTCAGCAACAGATGTACAACTACTAGCTGCCTTTGGCTGCCACTGAGCTGGCTTTTATTCAAAATAATCAGAATAAAACTGTCTGTGCTGGCTGGAAAATAAGAGAACCTGGTACACATCCGGTCACACAGCCTGGAGCACTGAGCTGTGGATTCTAGGTAGCACACCGCTACACAAAATAAACTCAGTGTTGTGGCAATACAGACCTGATGTCCACACAAAATACACCGTTTCTCATTTTATATGTCATGGAGGCGAGATGTGAGCCTGGTGAAGGCGTGCCAGTGTAAGCTCACAGAGGCAGGAGGAAGCAGCTCTGCACACTTAAACGCTAATTAACACCAGGACATTCACATGACAGCAACAGAAGATATGTTGTCACAGAGTTAATGAGGAACCACAGAAAGAGAGAAAGGCTTGGCTATATTATGAACACAAGCCTGGTGACAGAAGGCGTATGACATCAGAGGAGAGGTAAAGGACACGAGGCGGCAGGCAGAGGGCTCGCAAAGACATGCAGAGATATGAGATGTGAAATGATTTCATCATTTTTAAAGAGACTTACAAGGGACCGCCCGGAGGTAGAGGTTCTCTCTGATGACCTGCTGGAGCTGGCTGTCCACCGAGCCGGGTGTGAAGCATTTGCTCAGATATAACCTGAGATCCTTGCACAATGTGGAGCCTGAGGGGAGGGCAAACAAAACAAGGAGAGGAGGGAGCAGAAGCAGAGGAAGTAAATAAAAACCCACTCAAAGTGAGAAGTGGAGCATATGTGCATGTAAATGTGTCTGACAGCCCTGATCCAACTCTACTGATGTCTTCAGATCACTTCACACGGAACCCTAACCCATGTAGCTTCATGTGGAGGCCGTCCGACCTCCGGTTCCTCGCTGTAATCTCCTAACATCATCTCAAGTGCTTCACAGCCTCTGATGACAGGCCTCTTGTTGTTATTGATGGGTTGAGCACATCTTCCTCTGTCGGAGCTTCCCTGCAGGCTGCTGCCTACGCCCCGGAGACACATCTGCACCACCGCTGTCCGTTACGCTGCAGCCACCCAGCCCTGCTCTCTGCCTCTTCATCTAGTAAAAGCATGGCTGTTTGCACACGGCTGCAGTCCGTGACGAGTCTGTGAATCTCGCCTGTTGCCTTTTAGAGAATAACGATGGGCTCTTGTTAATTGTGCTCTGAGACAGCTGCTGTTTTCTACGCACTGAGAGCAAAAAGGAGCTCTTCAGCTGAATGAACATAGCCGTGCTCGATTATGTAACAGCTTTAAAAATTCTGTAAGCATAAGAAGGATGAGAGCAACGTAAAGAAGAGCATCTGGGCCTCGGCAGTCATAAAGCCACATGTAAATTTGTATTTCTGTAGCGTCGCTGCTCTTTAAGCTTCCTGCATCTGGGGAAAGCTGCTTGGTGCCCTGCATTTAAAAGCTGGAATAGAGGGAATAACAGTATAGTTTTAGAAGGAGGTGTGCTACAGCAACAACCCATCCATCACTGTCCACGCTACATGCTGCCAAGCTGCCCAGGGAGGGCTAGAGCGACTCCTGAGCTGATCATAGATCCACCAGCAGCTGAGGAGCAAAGGTCCACATTTACATCCTTGTGGCCAAATCAGCCATCAATCTCTAACAAGCAAGGCCAGTGGGAGCTGCAGTCAGGTGGTGCTCCGGTGACAGAGATGTCCATGCCCCCCCACTCGCCACGTCAAGGCCTCCTGTGGCGGACAGGAAACCATAATGCTGCTCTCCCGTCACGTGTCATCAGGAATTTGAACTCCTACCCACACAGGCAACCTGACACACTAGGTCTGACAAATATGAACCAGTATCAGAACGCTGCACACTGAGACGCAGCTGATGGGGTGGATTAGGTGTAGGCCGATGAAACACCTGCGTCTGTTCACGAGATAAACAACAGCTAATCAAACCTCTTTAATACCGAGGTGTTTTAGCCTTTCACACACGAATTATGTTAAATATCTTAAATCATTCAGATGTTTCTGATGTAATAAAACATCAGACACAATATTAAAGTGAGCAAAATTATGACTTCTAAAGATTTATGGACTATGGAACGCCAAAACAACAACAACAATATTAATATTAATATATAATAATTGATTCAAACTAGTAAATGTTTCTCGAATGATTATTTTATACAAATATTGGGACCATCTAAAGTAATGTTTCAGCAATTCTTTAGGGAAATAAAACCAGAGTTAAATGTAACAACTTATAACTCTGGTTTACAAAAATGAGACCATCAAAAAAGCAAATGCTCAATAACATTTTTGATTTTAGTAATTAATGTCTAGAGATAAGTTTATTATTTTAAAAATGCCTTATCTGATGTGTGGGGGAAACTCAAAACAGTTGTATTATAAAATTAAGAATTTTTGATTTTGAAGATTTTTTTTAATAATAAAATAGAATAAATCTAAATTTCAACAGATAACATATTACTGTGGAACTTTTCCTAAATAAATCCTAACAGTTCAACATGACAGCAGAACTAGAGAAAAACAACGAATCCTGAATCTCTAAATAATAATATTCTTACATTAATGACAGTTTCACCACCTTACTGAGTTTGACGCTGCTAATGGGGTTAGGGTTATCTCAGCAGGGTGAGTCCTACCTGATGTCACAGTCTTGATGCGGATGGGATGTGGACAAGAGCTGAGGACCCCGCGGACGTCTCCTAACGTCATGCCGAGTACCGGCGTTCCGCCGATCTCTAGGATGATGTCCCCCACTGTGAGGCCGCCGCCTGGAGCCAACGTGATGAAGGGAAACTCTCCATAATCTGCTCCTCCTCCAATGGAGATGCCCAGCTCTCCTGGCGTGCCGAGCAAAGGGACGAAGCTGTCCTGCACATTGGAACGCCAGTGCAGCTTCTTTGCCACTGCCTTAGACATGGCAAATGAGCTGCAGGAAGACAAAATAAACAATGCAGGGTGAGCAGAAGGTGTGAGACAGAAAAATAACTGACAAATACAAACGGAGCCAGGAAAAGACCTGTGACTTTCTGCAACTTAACCTTTTCTAGGTGGGGAGTTGCACCGTTTCACATCAGAAAGTGTAAAAGTCATGAATAATTCCTGCGTCTCATAACAGGACGTGGTGGCTAAGAGGGTGTCAACTTGAAATTCAGGAATAACGTCACATGTGAACCTTTGTTTAATGGAAATATGTCCTCAACAACATGCTCTACAAGCAGCAGAATCAGGAAATGTCCCTCATGTTCTCACTGCAGGCTGATGTGATGTTTACATATAAACATGCAGCACAGAGCAGCAGCTCAACATGCAGTCACATGGGGAAAATACCCTATGAACATTTGCACACACGTTTAGGCTGACAAGAGCCTGAGGCCATGAGTCTATCACAGACACGTCTTACAGAATGAGCCCCTGGGGTGAAAAGTATTTAAAAGGTGAGAGTTGAGCTGCAGTCGACCTCCTGATGAGAGCGTGAGCGGCTCGGAACGCAGCCGACACGGTCAAGATCAGTTTGAATTTAGCCAGATGTGACAGCTGGGATGCAAAACGACAGACGATGCTCGTCTGACATGATCAGAGCAGCACTGTCACCTCAACACACGGGACGACAGCAGCGAACAGCACCAGGATCAGAACGACAAACTTCACACCGCCAATAAAAGACTAAGAAGCTGGGAAATCTGTGCCATGTTCATGACGAGACAGGAAGGAGGCAGTGTAGCTGTGATACCATAGAATATATGATACTATTTACATAATGTTATTCCCCTCTGCACATAGAGCAGGAAACAAGGAGACAGGAATAACAAAACGTTTTAAGAGAGGCCGTGTGAATGTGGACACAATTATAAACATGTATGATGTCAGCTTGCCTGGGCAGAGGAATGGAGTGCCCCTAAAGAGCACCTGAGAGGAGATTAGACATGCATTTAATGTGAAGTTAACATGTGAAATGAACTTATCTATTCATACACATAAAGTTAGCCTAAATGGGCCTTTCCTGCCTGAACCTGCTGTTATTTTGTTAAAGGAGTCGTCACGCAAAGCTAGCGTGTCTGCAGCTCAGTGGGAAGCGTGGAGAGTTTTAGGGTAGAGAGGTCGTGTTATCGAGTCAGTGTGTGTGTTCACTAGTTTAGGATTGTGTTCATTTTGATAAACTATTGTTTGTGAAGGATGTAGAAACTCCAGCCTGAGCAGACATCGAGTCCACGGGTTTCTAAATAAGTAAAACAAGCCTCTTATCTCCGTGCCTGGGGGCGTTTTGGGCAGCTGGAAAGACGGGACTTCTGGAACCCAAATCGGTGTCGGTACCAACTCACGGAGGTCTACGCTGGCCTCCAGAGACCTGCGGCGAGGTTAAAAAAATCAAATGCGGACTTTTTGAACTCAGATCACCGTCAGAACCATGTCAGAACCATGTCAGAACCGCCGCCCGACCACCACAACAGATGCGCCACTCAGTGGGCCAGTTGAGATGGTTTCTGGGTCAGAACCAGATCAGAACCAGTGCGCGGATCTCCAGTAGAGGATGTGCTGCTCTTAAAAATACCAGCGAGTAAGTCGAGCTGTTTTTGGGTCGGATCCAGCTCACAGCAGCGCGCATGGAGCTCCAGAACCGATCACAGGTGCACTCCCTCCCTCCCTCCCTCTCTCTCTATCTCTCTAAACTGTTTGTCTGTTTGTATTGCAGCGTCTCTCTCTCTCTCGCTCTAAAGTGCTAAACTACGTTACGAACGGATATTAACTAGCATGAGACCGCTGCCAAACTCTCATTAGTTCATTATTGTCAAGTATTAATGTTATATTAACGGGCCGATACTATTTTAATTGTCTGCTACATGATAGTAATCTGTACAATATTGTGATGTTAGCACACGAGTTTAAGCTAACATCGTTAGCTCACCAAGACACCTGCTGCCCCCCCGCTGCTGCTCCTCACATCACAGCTCAATCTCTCTGCTTTGGCCGATCGTTTCTCCCTCTGGCTTGTCTCTGCTCTCTGAGACGTGCAGCAGACTCATAACTTTATGGTTTTTGTCCATCATAAGTATAATTATAAACGTTTAAAGTTTCCTTTGTGTCAGAGCCGCATTAGAATCCATATTTGTCTCTGGATTAAGCTAGCAGGACTCCCTTTGCTGACGTCACTTGATTTGGCAGAAAAAAACATTTCTCACAAAAATGACTCTAAAAGCCTAAATAATTTATGTATGTGCAAAAAATGTTTTAAAACGAGTTTCTGTTTCTCTAAACATTGAGTCATGGGAGTCCGTAACTTGCAATTTGCTCTTTAATCTGATCAGACCTATTCTCTGTTTCTCCAAACTGAGGCCGATCAAAGAGTTATTAACAGAAAACAAATCCAAATCATCCCTTTAAGGCACCGGGGTTTTATTTGTTGAGCACTGAGCCCTGCCTGGCTGAAGCAGACCTAATAAACCAGGTTCATGAGTGTGAGAAGAGCTGGAGATATCTGAGCCTCAGTGGCTCTTCAGAGCTGACAGATATCCTCCACCACCGTTGTTCTCAGTAAAAGAACAGGGCTCCCTGGTGGTTTAGCGGAAATAAAATGTAAAAATGGGGACAACAAAACAACTTTTAAAAGCAGAATCATGTAAAAATGAAATATGAATTGTTTGTATGTTTGCCCTGTGCAGCTAGTAAGGAGAGAGGAGAGGAAAAAGACAGCAGAAAGGTCAGAGGGAGATGGGGAGGCGTAGAGCCTGGGGTTGGCATAGGACTCATCGTTTGACCTTGCAGGGGTGCAGCTCAGACAAAACGAGTAAAAAAATAGAGAAGCTGTTCAGGTCTCCCCCTGCAGTACAACTGCAGCTTTTGTTTTCAACATAAACTTAAGTAAATCATGTCATCATGCCACACGTTGTCCCCGTTTCCTCTCCGTCTACCCCACTGTGAAACCTTCTGCAGCAGCACCGTCAACCTGCTTCCCCAAAGCCAACCCGCCATCTGCCCAAAAACTCAGCTACCCTCGTGATAACAGCAAAATCAGACGAGACCTTTTACATCACAACATAACCCTTACGCATGAGCATCGGCCACAAAATTAATTCTGTGTGCTATCGCTCGCTTCCAGTTGTTTCTAAAGATTTCTCAGAACTTGTCAGCGGTAAAGATTAAAACGCTAAAAATAAAACAACTGATAGGTTTGAGAGTATTATCCTCTCTCAGGCACACAGTTACAGTGTGTGTGAGAGTGAGTGTGTGTGTGTGTGTGTGTGGCTGTTGTCTTGACCTCCTGCGTCTGATGGGGGTTTAATGAGGCCCAGCTTGTCAGGTCCACCGATGCCTGGACTCTTCCTGCTGCAGACCCCCCCCCCATCACTCTGCTGATGCTGAGGCCACACACCAGCCGTCTCCTCATTTCAGACTTAAACAAAACAGATTAGTGGAAGGTATCAGGGATTTCCAAAGACTGTATGCTTGTGTTTAAACAAACTGAGCAGAAAAGAGGAATTTCCAACAGCCAACGAGAGGGTCCAGTGATGATGTCACTGGCTCATGCTGTTTCAGATTAAAACAGGAAGCTCTACAGCTGTGATGCAATAGTGGCTGAAGCTAAATGAGCTAAACCTCAGCATCATGCTGACAGTGACAATAACACAGCCTGACCTTGTGATGCCTACCATGTTCATCATCTTACATAAATAGGATGTTAATTTAATCTGGTTGACCAAGATCACAGGCACTCAGGTCTCTAGTGTGTGTGTGTGTGTGTGTGTGTGTGTGTGTGTGTGTGTGTGTGTGTGTGCGTGTGCGCGCGCGCGTGCGTGCGTGCGCGCGTGCGTGCGTGCGTGCGTGCGTGCGTGTGTGTGTGTGTGTGTGTGTATACACAAAAAGGCAGGAAGCAGGCAATGATCCTCTAACAAAGCCAAACAGGGTTTGTCACATATTTGACACAATCACAGTCTGGTCTGCATAACCGTCATCGTTTATATAAATGCACAGAAACACAAACACTCCAGACTTTAACTGAATGTTCAACCTCATTTCCAGAATTGGATGAAACTCAGTGACTTTCAGTTACATGAACTTGTTGACCCCCGCCTGTGTAATGCTGAGTATGTTGCATAAGAGCCATGTCCGTTTCTTTTGCCTTGAATCCCTGAAAGGTAAACATTCTATTTCCTGTTGTTTGTTTGTTCTATTGTCGAGGCATGATGAAATTAAGATACATGTAATGCATAAGTACTTCAGTGACTAACAACTAAAATGTTCATCACGCTTGGGTTGAATTTATGCTGTTTGGTCAGATTATGACTAATAATTCACATCAAGGTTTAGGGTATTTTTATTCTGGCTCTTGCTTGACAAACATGCTTTCATAAGCTCACAGGGGCTTTTTGTAAAATGGGTTTTTTCATTTAACTTTATGACAGCGGGTTGAAACGTGTTTTTAGGACAGGAGAAAACCTACCGGCTAGTTTAGATCATCTGAGGTGTTGGAGATGGAACATTGAACACAATCAAGTTTAGAGAAGCAGGAACTAATTCTGACCAGATTACCAGGCTCATCGCTGCAGATCAAAGCCACAGTGGATCGCTACAGTCCGTAAACAACTCCTTTAATCTCCATTCATTAGCTTTATAATAAACCTTCACACAGCTGTGAATTACGTGTTTTTAGGGGCAGAAAATGTTATTTTACTGCAGGAAATTCACCAGCAGGCTGCATGGTGGTGCAGTTGGTAGCACTGCTGCCTTGCAGCAAAAGGATGAAGGTTCAAAACCCAGCTGTTGTCTTTCTGCATGGAGAAATTTAGCATGTTCTCCGCATGCATGTGTGCTCATAATAAATGTTACCAGAAATGATTGTGATAAATGATAATATTACCATTTTCAGACAATTTTCATCTAATATATTGACAAGGTCATAATTATCCAAGTATAGTATTCATGGCCCCGCCCACCTTGGCTTCAGACCGCCCACAGGAAGGAGAGAGCAGAGTGTGTCTTGGCTGGTAGAAGCTAACCATTAGCAATAGCAATTTCACAACATGGTGGAAAATGCTCAGGCTTGTGTTATTTCAGGAGATAACACATCACCTCATCCCTGACCTGGAGAAGGCATTCTACCCTTTTCTGACTCAAGACCATGGTCTCGGATTTAGAGGAGCTGATTCTCATCCCAGCTGCTTCACACTCAGCTGTGAAGATTGCAGTCTGATGAAGCAGGACCACAATAGCAGCAGTAGCTCAGGAGGTAGAGTGGGTTGTCCAGTAATCAGAAGGTTGCAGGTTTGATCCCGGCTCCCGCCAGAGAATGCTGCTGTTGTGTCCTTGTGCAAGACACTTAACCCGCCTTGCCTGCTGCTGGTGGTTGGAGGGATTGGAGGTGCCAGTGTTCGGCAGCCTCGCCTCTGTCAGTGCGCCCCAGGGCAGCTGTGGCTACATTGTAGCTCATCACCATCAGCGTGTGAATGTGTGGATGACTGATTGTGTTGTGATGCACCTAGGGTTGAACCCTAATAAGGCTTTATACAAATACAGGCCATTTACACCATCAGCATAAAGCAGAGACCTGATCCTTAGGCCACCAAAACAGATCCCCTCACCACCTTGGCTGTGCCTAGAAACCCTGTTTGAATATCATGAATATTAATGTAGAATTCTGCCCCACGAGGTCCTGGATGCTCTTTCAAATTTTGTTTTCTCCTCAGAAAATTTCACACCAATATTTTCTTTTTTTTTTTTGTGATTCTTCACATGGATTTATTATTTTTTGGTCACAATAGAGCAAAACATCTACATCCGAATAAGGTGATGATTTCCATAAGTGAATCTAAATTCTTGAAAACAACAAGAGTTCACATGAATCAGAATGAGACCTAAAGCACTGGATGACTCATTATCGTTTTTAATGAAATCACAAGAACCAAAATGACATAAGTAACTATAACATGACCTTTGTGTGTTTGCTGGAGCAGGCTGACGTGTGAGTAAAATGTGGGAGAAGACAGGAGAACAACTTTTCCATGTATCCAGTGGTGAACAAAGTGACATTGTCCTCTTCGGCTAAAATTACCAGACACACTTCATGAATTACATGATTTACAGTCAAAAACACCCGGCTTGGGAGGAAACACAATATGAGGATTCAAAGATAGCAAACACTATAAAAAGAACGCTCTAGTGAGATTTCTGACCTCTAGGTCAAAAGAAGAGCTGACCAGCAAATATCATGTTTCACTGACGTCCTCTCAGAATTTTTAAGTTTTCCCAGCACACACACACACACACATACACATACACACACACACACACACACACACACACACACACACACACACACACACACACATGCACACACACACAAACACACATGTGCACGGGCACACATGCACGGGCACACACACACACACACACACACACACACACACACACACACACACACACACACACACACACACACACACACACACACACACACACACACACACACTCATCTAGCCACCTTAGTGAGGACTATCCATTGACTTCCATTAGTTTTTGTAAATTTTTGTGACTGTATTATGCCTAACCCTAACCAATGCTGATCTATTCCTAAGCCTAACCTTAACTAAACTTAATTCACACCATACCTCTAACTAACGAGTAGAGCCCTGGAAGATTGCACCAAAGTGAGGACTGGGCAAATGTCCTCACTTTGCTACTAAAGGTCCTCAATTTAAACGTGAAAAACTCGTTATGGTCCTCACTAAGATGGCTAGACAAGAACACACACACACACACACACAATCACCCATGCATGCACACATGAACGCACGCACACAAACATACACACACACGCGTACACACGCATGCACACATGCATGTGCACACGCACACATGCATGTGCACACGCACACACACACATGCATGCACACACGCACACACACACATGCATGCACACACACACACACACGCACACACATGCATGCACACACACACACGCACACACACACACACACACACACACACACACACACACACACACACACACACACACACACACACACACACACACACACACACACACACCATGCAGTTTATGCCAAAGGTTATTATGACTCAGTCTAATGACTGCATGAACACTCATCCTTTCATTACACAGTTCTCTGAATTAATTCACCACAATCATTTTTTTCCACTAGAGAAGAGAAAAACTGTGATTTAATTTTACTTCTAACAAACTTTACATTTCCGCTCCTGCGCTAAATGACAACAGCAATAATAATACTACTACTACTAATAATAATAATAATAATAATAATAGTAATAATAATAATAATAATAATAATAATAATAATAGTAGTAGTAATAATAATAATAATAATAACTCGTGCTGCAGCAGCGGTACTGTGCAATTCATTTCTTAGAGGTGATTAGTTTTAAAAAGTCTGGGGCCGTCTTATCCCCGGCAGCCTGTAGTCATGAGCAGAATATTTTTATTGCACGACAAATTAGCTAAGCAGTTATTTCAGGTTGCACCTCCAGGGTGTTAAATTGATTGAAGTTACAGAGATGACTTTTGCCACGAAGCTCAATAATTCTGAGTCAACTTGACTGGAGGAAACAAGGACAAGAGGGAACAGCTCTTGACACCGGGCCACAGGAATGTCTTAAAAGACCTTCAAGAAAAAAATGGTGTAAGCAAAACACATCAATTAAGATGAATGAATAATTGAATCGCTGGGTTTAAATTAGTTTTGACAAGGCTGTAAGAAGAAAGCCGTTTCCTTTGATGGATTCATTCAGCAGGTTAAAGTCCAAGGTGCACACTGAAAGCATCTTCCTCGTCTCTTAGCTGTGAGTTTAACACTCATTTGGAGCTGGGAGATTAACTGGATCTTAGTTTCAGTTACATTCTGGCTCCCTTTGATTCTGAAGAAAAAATAAATTATATCAATATGTTTCTCAGTTATGCTTTCATACGGCGTTTGTTTATTTAGGCCTCCATCCACGCTCCGGGTATTCCCGCTGATACAGCAGCTCTTCCCATCCACACATGAACTGAGGTTTTTCACCAGAATCTTTCACATCCGTGCTGGAGATATGGAGCTATTGAGAAGTGATGATGTAGCACATGTTTACTTTTACCCCAGAAATAAGAAACAATAATGGAGCCAATTTGTTGGGTTTTCCAAGGTCACTCTTAGTTTGGTCCACTTTAAACGAACTAGAGTTTGTTAGGTCAGCTGTGACGGCTCGTCCTAAAGACCTGACCAAACGACCTCTGGTCCACCTGAAGGTGGGGCTTGGTTTGCTTTCAAGAACCCAGGTGTGGTGTATTTACAGTGTGAAACATAAACAGGCTATCCTGCACTCCTGAAAGCCAAAGAAAGGAAGTAAGTAGAGTGCAGTGCATTTTAGGTAAAAGATGCGTCGGAAAATTAAATCAACCCAGATGAAGGTGTGAATTATTTTGGAATTCCCTGCCTGACTGAAGCAAATCTCCAGGATCATCCCAGTGCTCTTAAGTCTTGCCGTATCTGGTTTCTGTCACCTTTAAATGTTAATAATTGGTAAAATTGTTAATAACTGGGAAGAAACGTTCTAAATGTCAAGAAAAGGTTTAGGGAGAAGCTTTAACTGAGTCTTCTTTCTCTGCATTTTGATGTCAGTGATGGGAACCACCTGGTGGAGAGGTGAGGGTACTGCAGCTTCTTTCATTAAAGATGGATGAAAATATATTTTTAAAATTAGAAAAAAAACATCTGATTAAAATAATATCCGGAATGGTGTAGACGGAGCGGCCATGTTTTTTAATGGTGCGACAGGCTTTGATTAGTGTGCTCAGGACCGTTCCTCCTCTCCATCAGTAATGTGTGTCTGGCTTTAAGAAGAAAGCGCCGACTGTCAGCTCTCCTGACTCTCCACATGCTCCTGATGTCTATCTAGATGCCGGCCCTCATCCTCATCAAAGCCGTCTCTCGGCTTGTAGATCACTCACTGACATAATCGGCTTTGACCGCAGCACAGTTAGTGAAACTTCTGCAAAAAACAAAAACTTTTCAGCTTTTGGTGAGAATTGTTGTTTGAATCAAATTTTGCTTCCTTCAGTCAGACTCTTGATTCACGTCACAGAACTGTTGTTCTGCACTAAATGAACATCAGAGCCGTTACATGTTTACATGTTTGTTACAGACGACCTGTGGCCTCTCTAGGCTGCACTAAAGAAATGAACCTGTTGGGTTATCTGGACCAGAATGCTCTTTGGATTTTACATTTCATGCATGCACGCTGAGAAAGGCTGTGATTTTTGGGGGATATTGATGAACTGACTGCTTGTTCTGTCAGTCAGAATGTGAGCAGCATGCTTAAGGCTCCATTTGTTGTTCCCTCAGAGAACACCGGCTAAGAAAAGGCACAACACAAGGTTCTGTTTCATGCATCTCATTACTTTAGACGGTTACAGAACAACACATTTATCTCCTCGCTGATTAACAAATAAATTGAGCTCAAAATCAAACATTCAGTTGTTACAGCCTGATCATTAAACCAAACAAGTGATTTGGCTTAAAGCTTTATTATAACAGACACATTACTGGACTTCTGCAGACTTCCCTCAAGTTATCCCAGTGGAGTGTTTACATTCATCCTGATATTTAAATATGGCGATTTAAAGTAGATGTGTATGGAGTGAAATTATAGAGTAATCAGGAAAGGACTTGAGAGTTTGAAAGTTTGTTTAATTAATCCAAGTAATTTATTAAAGGAAAAAAAAACATGAGATGCTGGGAACTTTTGGAACAGTGTATTTGGGTCTGGGTCTGACGTCCTGCACGACTGAGCGGCTGCAAAGCAGCTTAAACAGTTATAAAATATGTTGTCATGTAGCAGCTATACAGCACTGGTGACCTCCGTCACAAAGACTCTTGTTGTTGTGGATTAACCTTTTTTTTTCAGTAGAACTGGATGAGCAAAACGATGAATGAATGAAACGTTTGAGTCTTTATCCTGTAAAATATTAAGCTAGTTTTAAAATATACAATCAGTAAAATTGAAATATGCATTATATTTATTCATACAGAGTTCTGTAGTTTTATACATTTAAAATGTGACTGTGTGTAAAAATGTTTATGAAATAAATGAAATCTGATTGTTTTATGTTTGATCTCTAACAATAGCATGTCTAAACACTTTAAGATAATGAGGTCATTCCCTTAAAGGAGTTTGCTTTTAAATTGCAAGGTATGTTCTCAAGGAAGACGAGCGGCAGAAAACGTTGCAGTAAAATAACTAAAGGTTAATCCTGCAGAGTGGTCCTGAGGGCCAGCCGAGTGAAGCATCTTAAAGAGCCGGTGCCCTTCAGCTCATGAGTTTCTACGCTGCGTTTGTGACACGCAGAAGGAAAACCGTACAGGTGAGCCGTCCCAGCTCAGACCTCTCTGCCTCATCTCATACGCATCCGTTCACGCCGGAGTGTGGAAACAACACGGGGTGCTCTAAAGCTCACTGATGCTCGCTCACTTTGAAATCTAGGACACACGACTGCTCAACACAAAATAGATAGCAGTGACAGATTTAGGAATAAGAGATTAAATGTGTGTGGGCTGAGAAACACACAAGAAAAGGGAAGAAATGCCCCCTTCTGTCACTTACAGGTGTGTTTGGAAAAAAAACATCATTTATATAAAAAGTCTAATAAACTAGGGAACATGAAATAAAATCCTAATTCAACCCAAGAGCATAAATTCACCTAAAATCTGCTGTAGGGATGACCAAAACAAGGGAAGTGGAGAAGATTCAAACCCACACCTGGGAGGATGTCACCAGCTCAGTGATGCTCCCTATGGAGAACTTAGTTTACACTCAGAGACTCAGGATCAAGGACAAGGCATGGTGGGACGCGCCGTGTTGCGTTGTCCTCAACAACAGGTTCTTCTCTACTGAAAACGTAACGCGTCTCACTGAGATCCCAGATTAGCTCTCATCAGGAGGAGGCAGCGTTTTAATTAAACTGAGGAGATCGGCTCCTCTGCGATCTGACGGATAAGGGAGGCAGAGAGGAATTAGGAAAATTAAAAGTGGATGAAACCTAAAAACAGACGAACGTGTCGAAACCTCAAGAAGAAAAATCTGAAATCATAACAAAATGAATAATTCAGAAGGGAGCGGAAGAACGCTTCAGTTAGCTATAATGAGCCTTTTTGTGAGGTCGTAGTTTTGTAACCTAAGCAGGCCTTCGTGTGTGTGTGTGTGTGTGTGTGTGTGTGTGTGTGTGTGTGTGTGTGTGTGTGTGTGTGTGTGTGTGTGTGTGTGTGTGTGTGTGTGTGTGTGTGTGTGAGTGAGAGAGATACTGCTGATTCAGTAGGGATGGATGAAGGTGACCCCCGCCTGCTCCTACTGCCTGTCTCACCACCTGATATTGATCCCAGTTGCCCAACTCCAGTCTGCCTCAAGGATACATTTATTGCCGTCTTGACATTTCAAACATGACACTGTGTGACTTGTAACTCCAACCTTATTAGGCTTTAGTTACTCATTCTCCACCTAAAGTCAGACTAAACCACTTCCAACTGATCTGAACTGAATTTCCAGGAGCAAACAGACATTTAGCTCAGCCTATACTTGTGGGGTAGGTTGTTGTTGTTTTCATGTCAGACTGCACACAAAGTGTTGAGAACTAAGAATAGAGCGGGCTACAACTGCAGAATTCAAATGCAGTGGCCAGGAGCAAAGGTTTGGACCACAGATGGGAGAATGTGCCTGCGTGGACCTGCACTGTCAAGGGTAAACTGCCTTCCACACACACCACACACACACTTTCACTTCACTTTAAAACAGCAGCATGAATATGCATGATGCTGAAGGGTGCAGGAGGTACATAATTAGACAATCAACAACTCCCAGGTGACATGCATTACTACGACAGACGGGAGATGCTCCTCATTTCATCCTCCCCTCTTGTTAGCAGTGAAAGGCGAGTCGTGTTTGCACAACGACATGCATTTCCACTTACTATGGGTTCAAACTTCAGCTGAAATGCTGAATAAAAGCTTAAAGGCTCTGCTTGCTTCAGCAGCAGCTGCTGAGATCCTGGATGTGACCACAGGGAGACAAACAACAAAAAAGGTGTGAGGACACAGAGCAGCATGTGACAATCCAGCACGACATGCTGCTCCTGTTCCAACACATTCATGATTCCTATTAGCAGCATCACCTTGACTGCAACCAAATCCGGAGCATTTCAGTCAGGGTCAGGCATCCATCATCCCAAAACGAGCTGCCCGGACGAGCTGGGACACACCCGAAACAAACAACAGAATACACACTCACACACACTTTCACACATACAGAGGGCTGCAGGGCACTTGTGCACGCTCCTATACGGTATGCACATGCATGCACACACACCTGGCTGTGAACCACAGAGCATTTGAATCAGTCTATTATTCATGGCAAAGGGGTGCAGGTGCTCTGAGCAAGAGCTTTTGTTTAGTTTTCATTAAGGCAATTTGTGGGGAAGGAGATTGAAGCCGATAAAGAAAATAGAATAGAATAGGTATCAAGAAATTCTTGAAACCTATTTGAGCAGGAGCACACACACACGCACACACACACACACACACACACACACACACACACACACGTGATCAGCTGTTAGAGAAACTTATTAGAATCAACGTTCTCATCCCCAAGGTGGCATTTGATAACACAATCTCTCTCTCTCTCTCTCTCTCTCTCTCTCTCTCACACACACACACACACCTGACCCACACACACACACACACACACACACACACACACACGTGATCAGCTGTTAGAGAAACTTATTAGAATCAACGTTCTCATCCCCAAGGTGGCATTTGATAACACAATCTCTCTCTCTCTCTCTCTCTCTCTCTCATACACATACACACACACACACACACACACACACACACACACACACACACACACACACACACACACACACACACACACACACCTACCCACACGTGATCAGCTGTTAGAGAAACTTATTAGAATCAACGTTCTCATCCCCAAGGTGGCATTTGATAACACAATCTCTCTCTCTCTCTCTCTCTCTCTCTCTCTCTCTCTCACACACACACACACACACACACACACACACACACACACACACACACACACACGCACACACACACATGCATGTGCACACACACACACATGCACGCACACACACACATACACACACGTGATCAGCTGTTAGAGAAACTTATTAGAATCAACGCTCTCATCCCCAAGGTGGCATTTGATAACACAATCTCTCTCTCTCTCTCTCTCTCTCTCTCTCTCTCCCACACACACACACACACACACTCACACACACACACACACACTCACACACACCCAGCAGATTCTCAGATGTCTCTTATTTAGACTAGATACTGACCTGCCTTGCCGCTGACACACACACATTCTCTTCAAGCAGTTCAGCCTTTCAAAGAGGATCCGTTTGAACGCGTCTATATACATTGACCCTGCCGAGGTAAACAAGCCAGCACTTTAATAAATAACACGATCTGTTTGGTTTGGAGCAACAGCAGCAGGAGCTGGAGGAGGAGTGAGGAAGAGTCCGGAGTCTGGAGGAGATGAGATGCGATCAACCGGAGCCAACAGCGGAGAAAGTCAGAGCCGATGCGCACGGCTGACGGGATGTTTGGACACTAGTGATGCTCTGAGAGCGGAGGAGAGCGAGAGAGCGGGGAGAGGAGGAGAGAGAGGAAAATAAAACACACACACACACACACACTATCGGGCAAATCTGACGGCGGTCGCTGATCATTTCAGCAGCTGCTGCACTGCTGTGAGCAAAAAGGAGAAAAGGGGAAAAACAAGAAAGCGTGGATGGCTGTGACCCAAACGGGATGTTTTTACTTGTGCAAAGTGTTTTCTAACAGAACAGCGCGTTTCTTACCCCCATGGTCACCCTGCGCCTCAGACCCGCTCCTCCATGCCTTGTTTATCCATTATGCATGAAAAGAACCCGAATACCAAAAAATATAAATGTCGGTTTCAGCAAATAAAGATGTCGCTGAACTTCAGAGAGGTTGCGCAAAAGCAGGTGCGGAAATAGTAATACGTGTGAGCTCATGCTGCTGACACGCAAAGACGGAGAAAAACAACATTAGGCTACATGGCTAATGAAAAGGTTGTCCTCAGAAGTTCGGTCGCTCAGAAGGGACTGGGAAGAGAATAGAGGAGGTAAAAGCCCCGCCCACATTCTGCCTGAAACACACCTGCATCAGCAGCACCAGATCCGCTTCACTCTCACAGCTGCGATTTAAAGGAGTCAGATCCACACATTAGTCCAAGTCATTAATTATTTTTTATTACAGGTGATTACAGATAAACCATAGGTGTTTACAGGTTGGCCGCTTAAATGGAGGAATGTTTCAGATTTTCAAGAATAGAATAGACTTTATTGATCCCACAGTGGGGAAATTCACCTGTCACAGCAGCACCAGCACTCAAAAGGTAATTAGAAGAAAAATAAAACCAAGGGTACATCTATATACACATACACAGTAATCTAGTATTGTAATCTTCAATCACCAAAAACCACGAAAAAAAAACTTGGGTACCAAGTACACAGACAACAATGTGAATCCGGTATTGCACAAGTATAGAACACATACTGAATATTGCATTGGTGTTATTGTGTACCAGGATGATACCAGTACAGCTTAAACTGAGGAGTTATACACTCTTACTGCCAGTGTTGGGCAAGTTACTTCAAAACTGTAATGCATTATTTATTACTTGTTACTCTCATTTTAAAGTAATTCATTACATTACAATATTACTGATTTTAAAATGTAAGGCATTACATTACTTTTGCATTACTTTAAGTTACTCTCACCAAAATAATATGGATTTGGCAATCTAAATGTAGCTCATGACGCTCAATTAGCTCATTAGACATCCAGTTGAAGGTGATGTGTTATTTAACTGGGCTAGGGGTTGTGGTTAAAACAGTCAAACATAATTAACAGTTCTTTAGATGTAGCACATAAAGTGCATTTGACAATGTTCTTCATATCCTCATTCTTCACAAACTTAAAGTAATGGGTGTATGCCCATCTGGAGAATGTTCTAACATTAGATCAGCTGCAGGTTCACTCATCTCTGCTCTGTCTGACTACAGGAAGTGAAACATTTTGCTTGAACATTTCTCTTCTGCTGATATTGTGTAGCCTAGAAATCTAGACACACAGTAGCATAAGCAGAAAGATTTTGCTCTGCAGGTCCTTCTGATCACCTCCATCAGGGCTGGAGGATGATTGCTCCTGGGCATGAAAGTGTCCAAAGCTGGCTAGGACCCCCAGAAAATGATTTTTATTAAATAAATGCAACAACATATCGTATGCTGCTAGCTTAAATTAATTGAGTGTGTGTGTGGTGGTGGTGGTGGGGGGGAGGGGCTCCACCCTGTATTTTGCCTTGGTCCCCAAATGCCTGGATATGGCCCTGGGTGTGGAACTGAGTTTTGAAGGTGATCTCAATTTTATCAAATAAATAAATATTACATGTTTATAAATTATTGCTTTATGTTGTTATTGTTGTGTAGTGGGTAAAAATCTACCTACTTTTTCCTTTTCAAGAACTTTATTTAGTTTTCTCGTTTTTTATTTGACTATTTTCCTGTCTGTCTCTTATCTTCCTGCATCTCCTTTCAATCTTCCAGAAAAACGGCTTCCTGGATTTCCTACTTTTTCACATTTTGAACTAATCAGTTCAGGGATCCACCGCAGAAATAGAGAAAGGTGCACTGTGCGCCCGCTGCAGTGAGGTGATGTCACCGGGGCACAGATGAGCTCTGCTGGGGGAGCGCGCGTCAGACACAAATAAAAGGATACGAGAATATAAGCGGACATGAACGATCGCGTGTTAATTGTTTTCTTTTGGTGGCGTGACTTTGAGAGTGTTACTGAGGTTGAGGCGCGCGTCAGGAGCGCATGAACCATCAGCGCTCTCCCTCTCTGGTGCGCTGAGAGTTCATATAAATAATGTCATATCAAAACTGGACCTTTATTCAGGCTCCCCCGTAATTAGAACCCTGAAGAAACCCCACTAATTGATTCCTGGTTAAAAATGCGTTGTAATGTGCGCGTTACTGACATTCTACCGATTAAAATATTACTGAATTTTTTTCTGTAATGCCTTACATTACCGCGTTACAGCAAAAAGCAATGCATTACAGTAATTAATTACTTTTGTAACTCGTTACTCCCAACACTGCTTACTGCAGAGGGGATGAAGGATCTGCGATAGCGCTCAGTTTTACATCTGGGATATCTCAGTCTACCTCTGGAGGAGCTGTCCATGATCTCCACAGTGGAGTGCAGTGGGTGGGAGGGGTTTGTTAAGATGGAGGTCATCTTCCCCAGCATCCTCCTTTCACACGTCTCCTCAACAGAATCCAGCGGGCAGCCCAGAACCGAGCTAGCTTTGGTAGCTAGCTTGTTCAGTCTCTTTCTGTCTCGGTCAGAGCTGCCTACACCCCAACAGACCACAGCAGAATGAATAACAGAGCCAACAACAGAGTGATTAAAGGATTTTAGCAGCTGGGATTTAACTCCGAAGGACCTCAGCCTCCTCATGAGATGGAGGCGGCTTTGGCCCTTCTTATACAGAGCATCTGTGTTGTGGGACCAGTTCAGTTTACTGTTGAGGTGAACACCCAGGTACTTAAAGGTGTCCACCACCTCAATGTCTACTCCCTGGATGTTTACTGGTGAGTGAGGAGGAGTGTTTCTCTGGAAGTCAATCACCATTTCCTTTGTTTTACTGGTGTTCAAGCAAAGGTGGTTACGCTCACACCAGTCCACAAAGTCCATGATGACTGACCTGTACTCCTGGTCATCCCACTCAGACACACAGCCGACGACGGCAGAGTCATCAGAGAACTTCTGGAGGTGACAGCTGCTGGTGTTGTAGGTGAGGTTCGAGGTGTAGAAGGTGAAGAGAAAGGGTGAGAGCATTGTACCCTGTGGAGCTCCAGTACTGCACACAACCACCTCAGACGTACAGTTGTGCAGCCTCACGTACTGTGGCCTGTTGGTGAGGTAGTTGATGATCCTTACGGTCATGATACCAGCTCCGGTGGCCTAGTGGTAGAGTGTCCGTCCTGGGACTGGGAGATCGGGGTTCAAATCCCGGTCGGGTCATACCAAAGACTTTGATAAAAATGGGACCCAATGCCTCCTTGCTTGACACTCAGCACTAAGGGGTTGGATTGGGGGGTTAAACCACCAAATAGTTCCCGAGCGCGGCCATGTTTGCCTCGATTCTCTCCTCACCTGGTCCAGTGTAACTAAGAGGGGGGAGGGAGACTACATAGAAAATGTTTGAAGGTAAAAGATCTGTGAAATCATGAAGAATGTAGCTAGAAATATTCACAATAATTAAAGTTTAATACTAAACCTCAGGTACCCTTTTTAAATTGTATTTTGAAACATGCTTCAGTGTAATTACAGTCTGTTTAACTACTTGAAATGATTTGAAATATTATTTCATTACTGATAACTAATGGATTTTACAAATAAATCAGTAAATCTTAGGATATTTGCTTTGTTTTAATTCAACTTGCGACCTTAAAAGAACACTCAATATTATGATGCATGATGGGACATGTAGTCAACTGAAGCCTAGGGTGGTTAGGAACCAAAGACTGTATATAAGAGGAACACGTTTAACTCAACCACAACTCCCAGAATGCTCTGCGCCCTCTTCATTCTTCTTCCACAAACAATAATGGCGTCGCACGGAGACGATACAGGTGCTGCCGAGAACCAGGGAGATAAAAAGGCAGCGGCGGTGTCGTTTGGTTTCACCAAAACTGTCAGTAAATTTAAACCCGCGAGCGGCGGCATTCCAGCCGAGACCGACGAGAAAGATTACCTGACTGGAATTGACCGAAAAGAATTGCAAAGGTAGGCTACCTGTTAGCTTTTATGCTAATGCTGTCAGTGGTTTGTAAACGAAGCGGTGACGTTTAACTCTAAATCTGACTGACTAAACTTTTACGCGTGTGCGTTATTTATCTACTCGGGACATGCTATTTTAAGGCTTTTCATCTCGACTTTAACTTTTGTCTTCCGTCGCAGTTCAAAACCAACCGAGAAGCCCAAAGAGCTCATCATCCCTTTGATCCAGAAGAACCGCTGGCACAAACCGGACCGAGCGGACCCGAGTGGAGGCACAGCGCGGGGCTCGGGCCAAGACAAAGACTCGGTGGAGTCTCAAGCTGTCAAAGAACTCATTGAAGGTTTGTGTGTACGAAAGATACTAAAGTGGGACAATGAATGGTGTTGCGTCCAAATGTGTCCCCCCTCACGAAAACGGAACCCCCTTCTGTATCCTGGAAGGCTTTTTTCCTGCTAGACTGTAAAACATTTAAGAACATGTGCTTCATTATCTACTCAGACCGGCGTGTGTGTTTGACAGATGTTACTCTCCTACTGAACACTAAGGAAATCTTTATACACCTTTATCAGTGATGTTTTGTATTTTTGCTTGTAGATTCACGGAGGCAGCTGGAGCAGTGGCAGAATGGATCAGAGTCGAACAGAAACCTGGACCTCTCCATCCCTCTGTTGATGCAGAACAAAGTCCCAGAGGGGTTTGAGGATGGAGACCATGTAAAGGTGGACCTGCGGCCTGAATCTGTAAGTAGAGGCTAATGTCCAGGCTGTAACAGATGTAGGAATACATTTATGTAAAACATTTTTGAATTAGGTCATAAACCTTAAATAAAATTTACCAGTAGAGTGAGACAAGATAAAAAAAACTATTCTCAGTTCTGTTATTACAGCAGCTCAAAAAAGTGTGTCTATATTTTTACTCCTCATCTGTTAGAGTGAGTACTACAAACCTAATTAAAACTTTTGGATCGAGCCTTAAAAATTTATGTAATAAACCCTGAAAAGGGACATAACCACAGTATTGATTTGTAAAACACTGCAAAATTATTCTTAAATGATCAAAATGACTGAAAATATTTACAGTATGCTACTGCAGCAATCTGACGCCAGTATCTACCAATATTTATCAAAAGGATTGTTTACATCATCTTCATCAGTTTGTTAGCAGCAAACCATGAAAAGTACACTCAAGCATTCGACACTGGAGGGAACGGTTGTGTAATTCACAATCTTTAGTGAAAACTGTAAAAACCACATTATCTCCAGAAAATGCTGACGGGTAGCAGAAATCAGCTTTGATTATTTCATCAGTAACAAACAGCTCCTATCTTTAAAACTTCCCTTCCTGACAGACATGAAAGAAGGACGTCAGAGTCTGAGCTCATTATCTGTGTGAGGATGCTACGTGAAGGTTGTGATAGAATCTCCTGGACAGGTGCTTCAGTGAGGGCACGAAAACGCCTGACGGTACAAAACGTCTGCTACTGGAGAATGGCTGCTGAAATCTGAGTGTGTGAAAATGCTGAGTTGAACAACGCTTGTGTGTGTGTGTGTGTGTGTGTGTGTGTGTGTGTGTGTGTGTGTGTGTGTGTGTAGACACAGATAACTGTCAGGACAGTCAGGCTTTGGTGGCAGACAGGCATCAGTATTCTCCCCAGAGACACAAGGACAACCAATCAGATAGTTTGGGTTGTTTTCTCATGAACAGCCTGACACGTCTCTTCTGTATCGGTTCATGTCGGTGCTGCTTCACAGTGGATGTGACTGGCAGCACACCAGGGTCATGGGGACTGGGCTCTGCCCCCGAGCTGATGTTAATGTGGTCTCCTCTGTGAGGGACGGCTCCCAGACGTGCCGAGAGGAGACTGGGATGAGTGAGGAGGTCTGCTGGGATCAGCCGGATCAGAGTGTGACAGCCTGAAGCCAAACGGCTGACTAAGGCCGACATTACGAACCGATTCTGTTTCCCACTAACAGTTGTGTTCTGTTTCAGAACTCCGATATTACATAAGTCCTTCCTTAAACTGTCATGTTGTTTGTGAGTTTTACATCATCTGACCGTGTGTGTGCTTGTCAGTCCACAGAGGCAGATTATGAGAGCATTCCTGTTGAAGCGTACGGTCTCGCTATGCTTAAAGGAATGGGCTGGAAGAAAGGAGAAGGCATCGGACGAACCTTTAAACAGTAGGTCACGCCTCCGTCTGAGTACTTCCTGTCAGAATGATGCTCAAATTATTCTCATTTAAAACTAACACACATTCAGAAAGTTGTGCAAAAACAATGTTTTAAAGCTGACAAATCCTTCTTTTTTAACCTGACAAAACTGTTTGCTGCCTGACTGCATCACCTGTTCTAATCTGACTGACCTGAGGAAAGCCAAAACATGAAGGCATTAAAACCTCCCAGGACCTGAGCGTTGGGTTGGTGTGCACTAGCCCGCTGGGATTGGTAGGACCTCATAGTCACTAAAGCAAACGTCCTTAAGAACAATTAAAAATGTATGACTGAAATAATCAGAACTGATTGTTTTTAGGAACAGAAAACAGTCCGTGTGCTCATGTGGACTTCACAGAGCAGGCTACACACACCACCATCACTTATAAAGCCTTGTATTTAACCCAAACATTGTGGCAGCCATGATTTACAGAGCAAACATCAGATTTTGATGGACAGGTTTGTTGTTTTGACGGTTTGTGACGCTGGTGGTTGTCTGAATTGTTGCTGAGCTGGTGACTCCAGATGTTCTGGTGTTTATTTGTGTTTCAGCGTAGCTGCAGGGCCTGAGGATCACAGCCCTTCAGTAGAGTGTTTCTGTCTTCTGCAGTATCTCTGGAGTCTAACTTGTGAAAGTACAATTAGCCCTGCACGATAAAATTCTTTTACTTTACGGTTTTACTTTAGGGGTCCTGTTAGGTGTGTACAGCCTCTGTGGTCTGCTTTTATTTTACCCAAACATTTAATGTCGATACTTAACCAGTCGGGGGTTTTCCTCCGTATTTTATGCATTAAACAACTTTTTCATTTGCATCAAATTAAAAATGGTGCGTTTTTAAACATTACCCTTCACTATCAGCTACTTTATGTGAAGCATCAACTTTCTTCTTCCTCTTTGCCAAATTTGCATCTCAGTTGATTTAGATCTGTAATTCTAAAATGTTTCTGCTTTAATCCCTCCCACCAACCTGGAGCTGTGCCTACCTCTATCCTGTGTTTGATCCGGTTTGATCCTGCTCACATCCTTCTCCATATCGATTTAATGCTGTTGCTGCCTGTCCACCACAGAGACGTGAAGCCAATCGAACACCAGCTCCGTCCAAAAGGCCTGGGCCTGGGAGCAGATCGCTCAGCGATAAAGGATCTGGAGCCCAGCAGACATCAGCGTCCCCCAAAGCCCGGCGAGGAGCGGGGGAAGGAGGAGGAGCTGCTGATGGGTCCTGGGGGCTGTGTGATGGTGGAGTCGGGGGCACATCGGGATCTTTATGGGAAGGTAGAGGTTCTCCTCTCTCACCTGTTCACTGAGGTTTATTTTTAACATCAGTTCTCAAACTTAATTCCTGTGTGGCAGATCGAAGGTGTGGATGCAGACAACGCTCGAGTGGTGGTGAAACTCGCTATCGGAGGAAAGACGGTGACAGTCAGCCAGTACAGCATCAAACTAGTGGGGAGGAAAGAATATGACAAATACAGCAAAGACCTCAGTGAGAATTGTGCTTTTTATTCAAAACACATTCAATGAGAAAAGCTACCATCTTTCTTCTGATTTTCCTGTCAAAGTGGCAGTTCAGACAATAAAGCAGCCTAAACAGATTAGGCCACACCTTGTGTTTACAGTAATCTAAAAGTACCTGCTCAGCATAAAAATACCCATCAGAATCCACACTTGACGTATGTCCGTTGTATTAATGTCACCGTTTTTCCACCAAACAGGTCGGCTCAGTAAAGCACATAAAGACAAGGAAAAAGAGAGAGAGCAACAGGGACGGGAGGAGAAAAACAGCAGCAGCGACAAACCAAAACATAAATCATCTGAAAGAGATGGAGGGAAAGACGAGAGGAAGAGGAAGCACAGAGAAGATGGGTACGCTTTCATCCAAGAAAATCTTCCTTTAGAGGAAAAAAATCCTTCTGTCACTTGTTTAGATTAAAATAAATGATCTGCTTTACCCTGTTCAGAGATAAACCTCCAGTAAAAGAAGCAAAGAAACCAGCAGCCCCCCCCTCCTGGCTCCAGAGAGACCTCAAAGTCCGCTTTATAGACAAAGCTTTCAAGGGGGGCAGATACTACAACTCAAAGGTACCAGAGCCCTTCTATGGAACCTTCTGTTATTATGGGTTGTTTAATTGTCCCAGTTGGAAATAATCAGACAGATAAACTGTTCGGAGCAGCAGTATTCCCAGATTCTCCCTCTCTCTCTCTCAGATGCGAGTGGAGGACGTCTTGACACCGTTTACCTGTGTGTGTCGAACTGAAGAGGGAAGAGTGTTAGATGGTGAGTCATCAGTGCAACCCCATGGGTGCAGAATTAGTTTGTTTCACAATGCATTATGGGTAGTGACGAACAATGGTCCGAATAGTTTTGGGTCTCAGTTTGAAGACCAGTCCAGTTTAAACGACAAAGGCGCTGAAGATATTACTCAGAAAGTACGAATGAATGCAGTCAGAGGGGAAGGATCAGGGGACTAAAATGAGACTAAGTGGGACATAATATGCTTTATTATCACAAGTAGCATCCATAAATTTATTCCACTTGACCAAACTCCTATATAGATGACAGAAAATATGGCTGCAGGTCTTTAAGATGCTTTTATCATCGTTATCTAGAGCAAGTTTCAGCTTCTGACCCACAAACAACAAAGACCTGTAACGCCAAATATCGCTGGTTTACCTAAAACAGGTTTGGGTTTAGTAAATGAGAATTATTTTTCTATTTTACGTGACTTCTGGAGGTGGGGGGTGTTTGGCAGCGGCTGACAACACGGGCTCTGAGTTCTAACTGATGACTCGAGATCTCGCGTGTTTTTAAGATTTGACTGAAACGGCGCTAACTGTTTAGGGTGATATGCGTTCCTTCAGGGAGGCTGGGACTTTATTTAGTGTGATAATAATAATCAGTGCCTTGCAGAGAAGCATAAAATGTCATTGTGCAGATAATTAGTGTTCATGTAATTATCGTCTCCTGGCTGCTGCCATGGTAACCGTTTTAACTGTGTGTCAGATGTGAAGCAGGACATGCTAGAAACCATCGTCCCCAAAGGCGACTACGACTCTGTGATGGTTGTGCTGGGGGAGAACAGGGGGCAGGTGAGCCGATGATCTTTACTCCTGCTGGACACGTGTTGGTTTAAACCGTTACTGATCAGATTCTTCTCTCCTTTGATCAGGTGGGCCGGATTCTTCAGCGGGACAAGAACAGATGCAGAGCAACGGTCCAGCTGGACAGATGTGAGGAGGAGCTGTTCACTCTGGATTACGACTGTATTTGTCACTATGTAGGAGAGCACTGAAACCTGTTCCTTTGTCTCGTCTTAGATGTTGCTTTTTCTAATATTGGACAGTATTTTAAAGCTTTGGAATTTTTAATAAAACCTTGTAAATATATTTGTGCAGGCGTTCTTACAGTTATGACAAGCTCCAACAGACTAGTTTCACACCAGAGTCAGAATTTATTACGTTCACTGGTGGTTCTGGTAACAACATGAAATCCATTTTATTAAACATATTTACAAGTTTGAGCTCTAAAATCTCAGCGTGTGACATCACCACATCTAACAATGAAAGCTGCACAGAAGGACACCGAGCATCTCTGTGGGACCTCCTCTTACTCCTTGGGTGGTTGGTTGGCAGCGTTGGCCCGCAGCACCGCTCCTGGACTGGGGTACGGCCGCTGCTGGAACAGCGGACCAGCTGCTGTGGTATCTGCACCGGTTTTGGCCTCGTTGCGTTTGGGAAGACCACTCGACCAAGAGCCCCTGTGGAAAACAGTTCAGCAGATTTTGTTTTGACGTCAGCCTATGAAGACCTTTAGAGTGGAGCAGCTTGTTTACTAACGTCTGGTTGTGTTGCTAGTGCTAGAGCCGATTCAGCGGGTTCACCTGACCGTAAATCAGGGACTGGATCTTGAAAAAGGAGTGGAGCATCAACAGACGGTTTCATGTATTCAGCAGACGCGTTTGTCCAGAGTGACTCACAAACGAGTGTTTATATACACACACACAACACAAGTGTGTTGGGCTGTTTTGCAAAACCTAAAGTTCTATCTTTAGTCAACCCAACAGAAAAAAACCCATTTAGTGTTTGTTAAACCACAGAACATGATCCTTTTGATGCTTGTTGCAGCCAATAGTCTCCCAAGAATCAACTTGTTGCAAAAACAGATTTTATTCCTGCCAGTGCGTAATAAGTGACATTTCCATAGATGCAGCTAAAGAAGCACTCGCTATGAGGCCAGGCGCTGGGTTTTGTTGGTCTTTTGAACAAATAATATGTGTAATGATTCCTGTTTAGAATAATAGGTCAAGGTGATGGGTGCAGCTCTTCCAGAGTATGGTATTTTGCTGAATTATTAGACAAAAGTGCAATCATTGTTTTATAAGGCCCTGAGGCTAAAACTGCATAAATCACATTTGATTCAGATAACGGCTCTAAAGACATGAACAAAAACAAAACTGTCATGCGTCAGAGTTCTGTTCCTACTGGGGTCCAGCCCAGTGGGTGAAACCAGAGGAGAGGGACTGCAGCGTCTGACTCAGAAAACTGCAGCCACCTTGCTCCCACGAGGTTTCAGTGCCACGTGACTTGGCGCCTGCTTTGCAGTGCCAGCAGCAGTCGTCCAAAGTTTCTACCCAGCATGCATCATGTTACACCGCTGCTGCAGCGCTGTGCATTAAATTAAAACCTTAAATGTCAGCTTTGTTCTTTGAGACAAAACTGTTACAGTTGTGATCAAAGACCAAATGTAGGTGATGCAAATTATTAACAATTCAGTTCCAATCAGGATTTTTTAAAATTCCAGACATATAATTTTGTTTAATAATATTCAAAGCCAAACGCTGAAAATGACATGTAACAGTGAAAAGCTGATGGGTGTAATTTCCTGCCTGTGCTGCTTGTTTTACTGTACCTGGGAGCATCAGAATAAGCACTGGGATCCATGGGGTCCATCTCCTCATCCCTTCTTCCTAAAAACACGATAAGAATTTAACTGTTATTGTAGCAAATGTGAAAATGAGAGACTTGTGTAACCATCACCTCTTTTGTTCTTGTTGTATGGTGCCATGTCGTCTCTCCTTTGCTTTCTTCTGTCTCTGTCCCTCCCATCATCCCTGTCTCTGTCACGATCTCTTTCCCGTTCCCGGTCCCTGTCTCTTTCCCGGTCCCGTTCTCGCTCTCTGTCTGGCTTCTCAAATGGTCGCTCTCCTCTTTCATCTCCCACATCAGCTAAAATAATAATAATGCAATTTCTGTGAAAAACATTCATTTCTTTTTTAAGAGATCTTGACATGTTAGTTTATGGTACAAGTATAAAAATCTAAAGACACGTCTACAAAACTGGTGAGTTTTGTTTTTAAACCTACCCTTCATTTTCTTGGCAGCTTTTGTTATCACAGACGAGGGGTCGTTTGGGGACAGCCAGGCGACTAGATCTGTCTCAACATTCCAGTAGTAAGGAAGACCGCTGAGGGTGGCAGGAAACAGGGAAGAAAAGGGTTAAACCAGCTTACATACTAAACATGTAAACAACAAAAGAGACCCAATGACATCAACGTCTGAATTTACTGGAAAGATTCACCTGGATTCCCAACTGTGCAACACCCAACATAAGCACCCTGGAGGTATAAGTACCATAGATAACTTTTACAGTGTACGTACCAAGCTGGATCAAACACTTTGTACCAGTTTGGAGGAAGACTCTCTACTCTGGTGGCTTCATAATCTACATTGTTGTCGTCATAATCTTCAGCAATAATCTCCTCATCGGCACCTGTTATTTAAGTAGAAAATAATTTTACATTACATATAGTCACAGCGAAAGAATGTATCGAATCACTTGTCGCAGCGTGTTAAACCTAAATGAGTACCTCGTTCTGTTGGTTTAACAATCCCCCTCTTGGCCAAGCGGGCCAACAGAGCTGGAGGCAGAGGCATCCTGAAAAACAGGAGATGCTGTAATCATGCACCCATCAGACTCCAGACACCTCAAAACATCTGTACATGAAGTCAGCAGTTTAATAAATCCACAGCAAAGATAAGAAAATGTACTGGTTGAAGGATTGTTTCTCATTTGTTCTGATATTTAAAGTATACAACCTAAATTATAAACAGTGGGGTTTATCTTTACTGACACATTCTGGTGATACGGACACGTGAGAAAAATACGAGTTAATTTATAACAAATATATATTTGATCGGAAACATTTCAAATAAAAACTATAATGAGAAAAAAATAAAACTCCCACCAGCACATGCGGTGATTAAAACTAAAAAGCATCAGGCATTCAATGAAACCCGAATAAATGGAGCTTTTACGTTTTCAGTTTCAGTCATGTTCAACATTTTTAAGATCTGTATTTTTAAATATTTTAATTACTGATGTGGAAACAATCTTAAATGCGTAAAACCAGCATTTATTTGCTAAAACAACAACAAACGTGTACCCGGAGGCTAACTCTGTTAGCAACAGCTGAAAGTTTAAATCAACAAGCAGACTGCGTTGTAACAATGAAGTACCTTCCACACCCGGGAGGAACAAAAATATAAACGTTTATGTTTTAAAACAGGGTCAGAACAAGAACAAGTTTACCTGGGATAAAGAAATTCACTCGAGAGCAGAGAAAATCAATGATAGCACCTCGCTCGAGCAAACTTAGCGCCGGTCGCACATTGGTGACGTCGTCACAGCGCCTTGTTGACGGAAACAAACATGGAGGAATATGTTCGAGAGCCTTGGTAAGAGATGTTTGTCTTACTGTAAATTAAACACGGCTGACATAAATACTAGTGTTGTTGTTTGTCAGAGACAAGGATCAGCGAACAGAGAGGCTGCGAGTTCTTCTGTTAGTCTAGTTAAAGGAAGTAACAATTCACTTTACGGCTATAAAGCACCTTCACCGTGTCGCTATACATACATGCTTTTTTCGCATTGCTACACTGCCCGGTCAATAAAAGTCTCCACCTGAATTTAACTAAGCTAACAGGTAGGAGCCTCCTATTGGATAATTACTGCATGGGTGATTATCTTTCAGCTGCAGCAAGTTATTTAACCCAACTGGTGCAATGAGCTGCTTCTCATTTCTTCAACAACCATGTGGAAAGACACATCTGGTGGTCGTGGAAAAGATGTTAGTCTGTGTGAGAAGGGTCACATCATTGGCATGCATCAAGCAGAGAAAACATCTAAGGAGATTGCAGAAACGACTAAAACTGGGTTCAGAACTGTCCAACGCATTATTAAAAACTGGTGTGATGAGTCCAGATGGACCCTGTTCCAGAGTGATGGGTGCATCAGGGTAAGAAGAGAGGCAGATGAAGTGATGCACCCATCATGCCTAGTGCCTACTGTACAAGCCTGTGGGGGCGGGGCTATGATCTGGGGTTGCTGCAGGTGGTCAGGTCTAGGTTCAGCAACAGGATGTGCTCCAAGAATGAGGTCAGCTGACTACCTGAATCTACTGAATGACCAGGTTATTCCATCAATGGTTGTGTTCTTCCCTGATGGCACGGCCATATTCCAAGATGACAATGCCAGGATTCATGGGGCTCAAATAGTGAAAGAGTGGTTCAGGGAGCATGAGGCATCTTTTTCACACATGGATTGGCCACCACAGAGTCCAGACCTGAACCCCATTGAGAATCTTTGGGATGTGCTGGAGAAGGCTTTGTGCAGCGGTCAGACTCTATCATCATCAATGCAAGATCTTGGTGAAACATTAATGCAACACTGGATGGAAATAAATCTGGTGACATTGCAGAAGCTTGTTGAAACAACGCTACAGTGAATGCATGCTGTAATCAAAGCTAAAGGCGGTCCAACAAAATAATAGAGTGTGTCTTGTGCATCTTCACCTAACCTCTGGTGCCTTCCTGCAGCCCCTGGAGGATCGTGGATGACTGTGGAGGAGCTTTCACCATGGGTGCCATTGGTGGAGGGGTGTTCCAGGCCATCAAGGGCTTTCGAAATGCCCCTGCTGTGAGTTCAAAACATAATAGTTTGCTCCCGACTCGTCTTCTTTGAAGGATTTCTAAACATGTCTGTAACATTTCAGGGTGTTGGACACAGACTAAGAGGAAGTGCAAAGGCAGTGAGGGTGAGAGCCCCACAGATTGGAGGTTAGGATTCTTGTTTGACCCAATGCTGCATTACTGCTCTGCTTCTCAAACACAACTGAAGGATTTTGCTCCATTTCTCTAAACTGAGCTTCAGCACCAACTTGCTTGTATTACCAGGTAGCTTTGCCGTATGGGGAGGTCTTTTCTCTACGATCGACTGTGGCTTGGTTCGCCTGAGAGGGAAAGAGGACCCGTGGAACTCTATAACAAGTGGTGCGCTGACTGGAGCCATTCTAGCAGCACGCAGTGAGAATTAAAACCAACAGCAAAACAAGCTAGACCAAACCCTTTAGTGAACTCGTATTACCCACCAAATGTTTTGGTTTGCCTCAGGTGGGCCGTTAACCATGATGGGCTCGGCCATGATGGGGGGGGTTTTACTCGCTCTCATTGAAGGTTTTGGTATTCTACTAACCAGATACACAGCCCAGCAGTTTCAGAACCGTGAGTGACCTCCACTGATTGTCCCATCACTGCAATATACACCTGGTTCTAAAGCTGAACACAACCACCTGCAGACATCTGTAAATTCCTTTTGGTTTTTAGTTTAGCCGTCTGTCATTTTAAATAGATACCCAGAAGGATATTTACAGCACCAAATAAACATTTACCTCAGAGAAAAGTCTGAGAAGTTCAATTTTTTCTGCTTTTCTCCAGCTGTTCCTTTTGCAGATGACCCCAGTCAGCTTCCGCCGAAGGACGGAGACCCCCCCCATAAGCAGCAGCAGGGACCAAAGGGGCTGTTCCAGTAGAGAGCATACAGGATTCAGGCCAACTGTAGACACAGTGAGTCAAACCAGAGCAGGACTGCTAGCACTACTGTTAGGACTCAGGGTCAGTGTTTGAATGTTTACATGTGAGCGAGTTTCTGTTATCGCTGTCGTCTTTAAGCTGAAATATTTAGTTTGAATTATAATGTGTTTAATTATTCATAATGAATTTAAACACGTATCTTTAAAATATCCAGACAAAGGCTAAAGGGAGAACATGCAGACAGTCTGATCTGGGTTTCTATGGAAACACATGCTCTCAGCGTAAAACCCACGTCTCCACTATCTAGATGAGCTGATGTGTCACTGGCCTGAGACTGTTGACCACATAGCTGGAGGCACACATTTGCAAGAAAACATAGAGATCTTCAGTTTGAACACGGTGCTTCAGTGACAGGGTCATGTGGAGCTTATTTACAGCAATTATGCTAATTTTCTTGTTGCAATTTAGTCACAGTGTCTTAAAGGTTGAATATGGAACACGGACACTATAGCGACATCTAGTGTGTAGAGGTGGTATTGCAACAACAGAACACATTTTCCAGCCATCAGGGTGTTTGTTCTCTGCTGATTCGTGAAGTGACCAGCCAGCACCGTGTCCAGTGATGAATGGTACAGGGTAAGGACTCATTTCTACTAATAAGTTTATTTTACAACAGTATTTACCGTTAGAACATCTTCTGGGCTCAGAATCAGCTGCTTGACTTGTCAAGTCCACCATTTTACACAGTCCCAGCCTCGCTTTTACCGCAATGGTGCCCTCTAGTGGCTGGTAGATGTAAACATAAACCCAGTGTTGTTGCCGTCAAAATAAATTTAGATTATTTTAAATATAGCTTTTAAAAGAAATACTGTACATTCATTCTGCACACCTCTAAACGCCCCGTGGAGGTATTATTTTTCAAATATAGCTTTTTATTAAATTGTTCCATATTTAACCTTTAATGGTCTTTTATTTGGCTCCAGATTCATTAACCAACCCTTCATAAAAATGTCCAGGGTTCCAGTCATCAGCAGCAAGACGTCTCTGTTGTTATTTTGAGACAAACGTTTGTTTGAACCTGTTCAGAATGGCAGCAACACGAGAGGGAAAGCACCTGCAGCACTCACAAGGACAATGAGAATCCTTGGAAATGTTTAGGAAATTCCCTCTTGAATTGAAAATGTGTCCCAGCAGTCACAGCCCAGAGAGAGAGCAGAAACGCGTTCATTCACAGCCGTGCTTGTATCATGTTTCACCTGCAGAGTTCACTAGAAGACCAGATCATTCCTAGAAGAGGTTTGCCGCAAGCTCTGCATTCATTTGAGTTCCCACGTGCTGGCCCTCCTCAACATCTCTGCAGCCTTTTAGAGTTGCAGGTTGTTTGTGAAAATTAGCAATAGTGTGAAGGATCAGTGGCTGAAGCCAGCAGTCAGCTAGCTTACCACCAACACTTGCATCGTGGGTAAACCGTTGCTGGTTTTGTTTCATCTGTAGGAAAAGATCCTGAATCTTCAGAAAAAGCTAATAGGTGTAACTGTTACTGATCAGACCGCTCGTTTCCCTCAAAGCTGCTGTTGTAGAGTCCACCAGGCAGAGAGGAGACATAAATCAGGTATATTTGTGACATTTTGTTCTGTTTGCTCTGCACATTTTACCCTGAAGAGTTTGTTTTTCTTCTTCCTCTGTTTAAATGTCAGCGGTGACAATCACTGCTAACTGGAGCTGTTGTTTTCCACATGTGAGAGTTTTAACTGTTTGGTTAGAAAATAAATAAAATAAAACTGAAACTTTCACTCTTCTCTGTAACTGCTGCAGATTTTCTCCTGAACTGTATAGAGAGACTGTTTATTTTATCAGAACATATTTATTGTGCAAATATTTAATGAACAATAAAGTTCTAATATATTATTTATTAGTGGCTGTGCTTTTTGCTAACCTTACACCTGTTCTAGTTTAAGACATTAAAAGGACACTAGTCAGTTTTGGCTTGTTTTTAGCTCCACCTAGTGTTCGTTGGCGAAACCAAAAGCTGTGCGTTGGTCTTTTTAACACCTTAATCTAACTGCTGAAATGTCTCCTCAGCCTTCATTAGTGTCTACAGGAGCGGTTCATCACTAAATCAAACAAATCAGCTGTGTTCATGATCTAAAACATGCTGGAAGCAGACTGCAGCACCAGGCATGTCAGCTCCACTTTACTAAGTCCCAACGGACCAGCACTCTGAAGTTGCAAGTGCAGTAATCTGGCCACAGAGGGCGACACGGGCTGAGTGACATTTCATTAACCCTGTAAAGGGTCATTTTAGCACAAACTGGCTCAAGAACATGATTTAAAATATAAAAATGTTGCAAAGTGTCCCTTTAAATGTTGTTTAGATGAAATGACAGCATGAAAGGGACCCCTGATTGTGTCTTTAGTGAAAGTTTCTTGTCGTTGGAAATGTAATTAAAAGCTGATTGGTCAGATTTCGTAAATAAAACGTAGGTGGACATTTTTAGGAATGCACCTTTAATGAGAAGTGTTCTGTGCAGAATATTTAAACACTTTGAGAATAATCCATGCTCATTCTGGCTGCACACCTCGTTATTGTCCGGTTTGAAGGTCCAGCTCTGCCTGGAGCAAACGCTAAGGTTTTTCTCTTCCATCCAGACGGTTCGATTGGGTGTTTTTAACTCAGGATCCTGCTGATTTAGTGAAATTGTGAATTCACTCATGTCAAATCAACCAGGCCTGACGTTTGGGAGGGTTTTCTTGGGAATAATCTTTATTTTTCCGTCTCCATGTGTCGGAAAAACAACACTTTGGTCTAACTCGACAACAGCATTCCTGTGATGAGCCATCACAAGACTCAAGCTTCCCTCTCAGAGCCTGGATCTTTTTTGGTGTCCTTAGAGACCAGCCACCATTCAGATATTCTCTCTAGTGATCGTCATCCTTTGGATTTTCCATGAAAGTTTCTGTTTGAAAACTCCAGACAAACGTTCCCTTGTGCAGCTCTGGATAATCTCATAAAAACACCACGCTCAGCTGAAACAGTCAAGGAGGGGTTCACACACTTTCAGTCGGCTCAGACAGTTCTGACTTGATTCTTGTTCAGGGTCTGACTGAAGACACCCCCCCACACACACACACAGAGCAGCAAATGGAGACTAAATTCACGCAGAAAGCTTTTGTTCGCCAACTGTCCCGGTAAATAAGTTACATTTATTTATGGGACGAAGACCACAAAGTGCTTCATAGGAACTAAAAGTAAAGCAAACTGACCTGAAAGCATAAAGGCACCCGATGAAATACCAGAATAGTTTCTTAAAGCCATTTATGCTGAGCTGCTCTGAGTCCAACTTTGGGAATCCTGAAGGGCTTTTTCCTCAACGATCAACATTTTGGATTCCTCAAACGTCATTCTCCACAGGACACCTCTCTCTCTTCTATCTAGGAGGAACATTGTTGAGGTCTTAAATGATCGTTTTCATTTTACCTGGTTTAGTTGAAGCGATCCCATCAAGCTAACCAAAATATCTACATTTAGATATTTGTAAATCTATTATATTATTGCTGCTGAGTGAGTCTGAAATGGCTTTTAACTCATCATTACAGTAATACTGGATGTTCCTAAAGACATTTGAGTTTGATGCTTTAAAAATATATATATTAGCGGTGGGAATTTAATGTGCTAATTATAATTAATTAATTAGAAAAAAGTTACGCGTTAAAAAAATTAACACATTTAACCCTTTAAGCCAGAGGGTACCCCAATTGGGGGATGTTGAAGTTTAGCAGCAAAATCCATGCCCTACATATCAATCTAGTCAGGCTGCACCTCTAAAGAAAGCTCAGAACCTTGGCTACTAGACCATGGAAACCTTTTTTATGTGCTCCAAACACAACTACAACTACAATCAAATGAGTGATCAGAAATCCCTCTTCATGTGTTTTTGACTTCATTTCTGTCTCTAATGATGCTAAATCAAACCCATTATTATTATTATTATTATTATTAATAAGACAATACCATTATCAAAATGTACTTATAGTAGTATTGTACTTTTAGGTCTGTCCTATTTTTACCAGTGATACACATATTTTTCTCCTGTTTTGAATTGAAATACAATTTAAAAGCATTTTTTTAGAAATTAAAAGATCTTGTGTTTACAGTAATAATGTCATTGACTATTGTTTGATTCTCTGTCTCATTATTTTTAATTTTGAAAATATGCTTTTGGGGCAAATTTTCTTGAACGATTAAAATTTCCTATTAATCAAGATTAATTAATTACAAAGCCTCTAATTAATTAGATACATTTTTTAATCGAGTCCCACCCCTTATATATATATATATATATATATATATATATATATATATATATATATATATATATATATATATATATATATATATATATATATATACATAATATATATATATATATCCAGAAAGTTCATCTTTATATCAAATATGACGTTTTGTCTGATAAGCAAGAATGGAATTATGGGAAGTTGGCTTGCCATACTCAACAAAGGGTGACTTTTGAAAGCGGGGGACTAGCTTAACTTAATTAGCATCACGCTAACACAGCAGTGAGCTCTTTTGGTTTGTTTCAGTGTTTATCTGCATATTTAAAACATTACATGCTTTTTTATGTATGTTGTGAGGCCCTAATATGTTGACCTTTACCTGAAGGTAAAACTGACTCTGGATCAGTTAAACAATGATGTTTTATTCATTTCTGGTTGCTGCATGTGATCAGCTGCTGCTAACCAGCGCCCCCTGCTGCCACTCCTGTTGTACTGCACTAAAGCTCCTCTTGTCCCTGGCCAGGGTCCTGAAAACAACTTCCTAAGTTATTTTTAAAATGAATATTCTTTTGACCAGATCAGTGTCTTGTGTAGTGAGGACTTTGTAGCTGAATCCTGGAGAGCCTCCTAGTTTCACCTCCTCCTCCTCCTCCTCCTCCTCTTGCCTTGAAAGATTTCCTCTGTCATCCCTTTAACCGGCTCAGCTTCTCTAATCCAGCCGGCTGACCACCGCGGGTTCCTCCACACCGTTATGTGCCAACATAGATAAAAACTATTTCAGATCTCATTTGCTGTGTGAAACAAGTTGCCATAAAGCGGATTTAATTGGATTTCTGGGCAGTGAGGAGAATGACCTGAAGCCTTCCAGTTGCTCCGGATCTCAGCGTGGGGATGTAAATAAAAAATGACGGGCTGCAGATTTTATATTTTCCCCTCCTCAAAGTGTTTTTCTTCCAGTCTGTGATCCGATGTGCATCACAGACATCCTGAAGGGTTGATGGTGTGACTTTTTAGGTGACTTCGTGGTTTGAAACTGCGAAGATGGATGCTGCAAAGAAAGGTAAAGACTTTTAGCTGATTTACAAGCACTTGCATACCTGACATGATAGCTGAGTCCTTTCATTAATGGCACTGTGTTTCTTATATTTTCTGTTATTGTCTTCAGGTATTTTATTCATTAAAGGTTATAAAAGTGCCTGCAGGTGTATATTTAAGGCCTTCCTGACAGGTGCTCCTGAGTCTACGCAGGGATAGTACTGTGCTAAGTGCCGTACTGCTTCCATAAAGAAGTAGGTCACATCTGGTCCTACAATATGAGACCTGCAGGACAGAATACCTCTGTGTTACAATCTGGTGCCATCAAACCCACACCTAACGTGTTAGATGATAATGTTAGGCTGATTCAACAGAGGAATAAAGTCACTATTTATTACTCATGTGATGCATGTTGAACAGAACAAGTTCTCCAGTTAGCCACAGGATGCTCATGTTGGAGATGTGAGCTTGGATTTTTGTCTTCATCCATGACAGATGCACCGCCTGTGGGCGATGCAGGAAAATCAGACACCCTGGGGTCGACTGGCTCGGCCAGGAGAAGGGGAGGCGGAGCTAAGAAGGCGATGCAGGCCAACAAGTCTGCCCTCAGAGCCCCCCGAGCCCTTTGCTGCCTCACTCTGAGCAACCCCATCCGCATGGCAGCACTGGCCCTGGTGGAGTGGAAATATCCTTGTCTGTGTTCAGGTGTTTACACACATGCTGCAAACATGTGACACATAAAACTTGTTGGAGCCTTGACTAAATCTATAAGCCCTTTGATATTTTCATCCTGCTCGCCATTTTTGCCAACTGTGTGGCCATGGGCGTCACGAAGCCGTATCCAGATGATGATTCCAACGCCACCAATCACCAGCTGGTGAGTTCCTGCAGGAGGCATGCGCCACCGCTAAACCTACATATGAGGTGTAGGTTTGGCTTGACGGCTCAGCCTTGTTGCTAATGTGATGAGTTTCCACAGCAACACTTTAACTTTAATACAGAAACATCAGGCTAAGTGTGTAAAAGACGGGAAGATTCACAGAATGCTGTTACCACACAAGTTTCTAAGATGGTGTCACAGACTGGAACCCCCCCCCCCCCCTTCAGGTTTAACCTAAAAAGCCCAAAGTGATGTCTAGATAACGGTCTCTTTTATTTTCCTCCCAGATGTCATCTATGTGGTCCACTTGCCTTGTTTTATATTATCTGAGGTCTTTATGGGTGAATTCAGAGCATCAGTGTTCGTCTGACCCAGAGGAGGAACACTAACCCCTCATTACTCCGCAGGTTTAAACCAGGATCACTCATGAGTAGAGATGTTGCAGCTGTTATGGTAACAACCTAAAAACACCATTATGTGATCTGTGAGGACTCAGACTGGGAGTTGTGATTGAGCCTCAGATGTCAAACAATACTGGGTTACACACACACACACACACACACACACACACACACACACACACACACAAACCTAGCATCACCAGGTCTATTTGTTAATTTCCTAAAACATTTATTTAGATAAACGTTTTAATCACTGAGCCTGACAGAAACAAGACAGAAACACCAAAATGACGAATGCATGGGTGGTGCTTCTTCATCAGATGATCTGTAGAAATAACAGGTGCTTCTGACTCTCTCTGCAGGTGAGGTTCGTCTGAGCCTCCTGAACTTTGTCTCATCTCGTCTGATTTGTCTCAGATTCACAGCTCAGTGGACAGGTTAGGTAGCACATATGAAACATGGAAGAGTCAAAGAGAGCTTTTCCATCTGTACCAAACACTCAGACAGGAGTTAGTTGGCTTGTTCTCAGTGACCTCAGCCTGTCAGGGGTCAGGGGTCGTGACTTACTTAAACACTGACCATCTGCCTCATCTCCTTTCCCTTCTCCCTGAGTCACCATTTGCTGCTCTCTTCTGCAGGATGTTCATGACCTAATCAGTCAGAAAAGAAATCAAATCATGTTGAACACATCAGGCTGTATTTGTTAAATATTTTAAAGATTTGAGTGATTTTGCTTTAAAATGACCCATGTGTGGTGCCTCACAGTGGTGACACACACACACACACACACACACACACACACACACACACACACACACACACACACACACACGTTCACAGCCTATCAGCAGGATGCATGTCAGTAGATCTCTTTATTGGATTTAACAGAAGAGACGAATACATCTGTAGCAGGGCTTTAATGTCTCATGCTGTCATATTTGGACCAGGGCTCTGAGGTGACTGAAGTCTCTAGAAACCAGTTCTCTCTTAGTTAAACCACTAACCAGTTCTGGATGACTGTCAGCCCGACTCCAGGTTAAGTCATGTGATTAACCTGAAGCTTACAGAAAGCTTGTGTCTGTTCTGGACCAGAGGTCTGCAGCCTGCAGCTCTTTGGACCTTCCACACTGGCTCCTATATCTTTGGCTGGAAGTGATCCAAACATCACTCATGTTGTTAAATACGCAGATAAAAAATATTCAGGTTTAAGCAGCGTTTCAGTTTGTTCCATGGAAGAATTACACTGAGTTTCCACAACAGAATATCCCTAAAAGTTTCAGATCTAATGTCTGTTTTTTAAATGATAACAAATCTCTAATGGTAAATATTTACAGAAGAGGTAGAATCAAAAAGTCAGATTTATTTCAGAATTTTCACTTATTCTCACAAATCCAAGATAAAAAGAACTTTTTGGTTTGTTCGTAGAAAAAAACATCTAGGATCATTGGACTCGATCACTCTCAACATAGTCTGCTCACTAAAAGATAACTGGAGGTTTTTCTGTCATTATAGTAAGGATTTGACCAGAAACTCCATCATTTCTCAACATGAGGTGATCTTAGTCTAAACTGGCCTGGGGGGGGGGGGGGGGGGGGTTCCTCTATACTGGGTGTTGTTTAGTTTCACTTTCTTACCGTGGTGAATGTTTATAAAGGAGCATTCCAAAATTCCTCATCATTCCTACGCCTGACTGTGTTCAGGAACAAGTTGAGTACGTTTTCCTGGTCATCTTCACCATCGAGACCTTCACTAAAATCCTGGCCTATGGTCTAGTCATGCACCCCAGCGCCTACATCCGCAGCGGATGGAACTTGCTTGATTTTGTGATCGTCATTGTTGGGTAACTGCAGCTTCACACCGTCACACGCCCCTCTCCGGATCTTCTGTTTTCAGCGTGACTTTAGGTGTTTTCTTCTGTGTGCAGGTTGTTCAGCGTGATAGCAGAGGGAATGACTGATCACAAACCCGGAGAGGCTCACCATGCTGCAGGGAAACCCGGAGGTCTGGATGTGAAAGCTCTCAGAGCGTTCAGGGTGTTGAGGCCGCTTCGGCTTGTGTCAGGAGTGCCAAGTATGTCTCACGGTTCTATTACTGCTCTTGTCCAGTGTGGATCGGTCTAAGATGTGTGTGTTTTCCCTCTCAGGTTTACAGATTGTGTTAAACTCCATCATGAAAGCCATGGTGCCCCTCCTCCACATCGGAATGCTCGTCATGTTTGTCATCATCATCTATGCCATCATCGGCCTGGAGCTGTTCATAGGCAGGATGCACAAAACCTGCTACGACGTCAACACAGGTCTCAAACACACACACACACACACACACACTTTCATGTTTGGTTGACATGTTGACTCAGTGTCCATCTCTCCTGCTGCAGGTGTCATGGTGGAGGACGATCCATCTCCTTGTAATTTTGCCGGCGTTGGACGCTTTTGCATCTCCAATGAGACGGAGTGCAGGGGAAAGTGGGAGGGTCCCAATGGGGGCATCACAAACTTTGACAACATCTTCTTTGCCATGCTGACAGTTTTCCAGTGCATCACTATGGAGGGGTGGACAGACGTGCTGTACTGGGTGGGTACACACGCACACACGCACACATACACACACACACGCACACGCATGCACACGCACACACAGCATTCACCTGGTCTCTTATTCCCTGCACAGATGAACGATGCTATTGGCTACGACATTCCGTGGATTTACTTTGTCTCGTTGGTCATCTTTGGATCATTTTTCATCATTAATCTCGTCTTGGGTGTGCTGAGCGGGTGAGTCGTTCCTGCACTGAAGGGTTCCACCTCCTTAAATCCAAGGAAACGAAGCAAAGCTCATGAATGAGTTAATTTAGCTGCATGGATTCATGTTTCCAGAGAGTTCTCTAAGGAAAGAGAGAAGGCGGTGGCGCGGGGTGAGCTGCAGAAGGCTCAGGAGAGCAAACAGATGGAGGAGGACATGATCGGCTACATGGACTGGCTCATAGAAGCCGAGGACGTGGACGAAGAAGGAAACAAGCGTCAGTCGCTGAAACACACACCAAGTACTGGATCCAGTTGCATTGATACTTAATTTGCCTCTTGTGTGTGTCTTTGAAGGAGCTGCAATCGCCAAGAAGAAGATGATGAAGAAGTTCGGCTGGTACAAACACAGTGAGGACGGAGGAGGTACGACAGCTGCCGCTCACCGTTGTTGAGTTTGATCTTCATGTTGCAGACACTTTTCTTGTGTGTGTTGAGCAGAGTCGGACTCTGATGACGATATTGCGTACCTGGATGATGACAGTGGCTTCTGTGCTTCTCTCATGTAAGATGATCCAGCCCAGACCACTTGTTGGAATCTGGGATTCCTTCACCGGGTTAAAATCTTTCTCTTGTTTTTGAAGGGCGAAGATGATGGCCAACAGCTTCTGGTGAGACTCTGTAGATATCTGATAAACTGATTGCATCATACGGCGGCCCAGAAGGGTCAGCACAAACACAAAAACACAAGAGTGCATTTCTTGAGTTGCAGCTTGAGTAACAGTTTTAACGTGTAAG
>SSNS01000002.1:7576619-7662486 GCA_006937985.1 Aphyosemion australe
ACGGAGCAGCCCCTCAGGTCTGAGCCTCTGCCCATCAGGTATGTGTCCATACATCATTAAAATCCATGAAGAGTTGGTTCCTGACTGGTCTGATCTCTTCTCTTCCATCAGTAAATCACCTATGCCCCCTCCTCCTCCTTCTTCTCCTCCTCCTCCATCTCCTCCTCCCATGGAGATATTGGGCAGAGAAGAGGTTGTAGCTGAGGAAACAGCCATGTTGGAATCAAGTAGGTCAGCTGAGCAGTTTTACGTTAGTGAGGAAGCTGCTGCAGATCCACCATCAGTAGACAGGTAAGGCATGAGGACAGGATTCAGGACAGAGATGAGGGACATCTGCTCAAACCAACACGCTTGTCCCTGTGACTGTACTCTTGCAGGTTTGCGTACCCAGATGCTGTGTCTCCAGTCCCAACTGAGACCGGAGACAATGGTCTCGGTGTGGAGATAGCCAGCAGCATAGGAGAAATACCCTATGAGACTCACGATGCTAACGACTTCATTAGCAACAGTTACACAGAAAACATGAATGGAGGCAGTGTTGCTGTTAGTCCCACTCCCTATGAGACAACCGGATACAACAGAGACGGATACAACGGAGACGGATACAACGGAGACGGATACACCGACTACCCCGAGAACTCCAGCGTGGTCAGCACCAATGGGAACGGAGAGAACGACAGCATGGTCGGAGGCTACAACGGAAATGAGAACAGCAGCGCCCAGTTTGTCCGGAGACGGCTACTTCCTGCCATACCTAAAGGTGAGACGCTTACGGTCAGGGTTGGTCCCTTTAAGGACAAGATGGAGATGTTTAGGACATACTGGAGACATGGGTGGGTTCAAACAAGGACAACTAGACTAGTGATGGACGTTTCTCCTAATCTTCATCATCACACAGAGGGAATAAAAGTGTTACTTGAACTAAATAGCTTTATTGATCAGTAGATGTATCATACTGCAGAGATACCAGCAATTCAAATATAAACATGTACAGAAATGTAGATGTGCTAAAGTAACCAGAGCAGTGGAACATCAGCCACTAGAAGAACTGGTTCACTAGTCAGGTCCCAGAGAGCTGAGTCCTGAGGTGCTGGTCCATCCCGAGCAGGTCATGTCTGGGATGGGAGGGATGCTCTCATCACACACAGGGCTGTTTGCTTCCTGGAGGTGTAACGGTCCTGCTCCTGTCCTCAGCAGAGGAGGCACCATCCCATGAGGTGATGGAGGTGGTGAGGATGGACAGCTGCGTAAAAACATGCTATCCGTTAGCTTTGACCCTGTTTTACGTCTGTTTATACCGTTAATCAGTGTTGATACAGCTACGGACAAACTGAGGTGATGCTATCGTGTAACACAACATTCTCTCTGTTACAGGTCGTAAACCTGCTTTTAACTTCCAGTGTCTGAGGCCACAGAGCAGCGTGGATGACCTTCCGGTCCCTGGAAACTACCAGGGGAACACGTCTCCCTCCAGGTCTCGTCTGCAGGTAGAACAACAGCAGACACACCCACAGCTTCAGCCTTTCTGCTCCTTCACCAATCTTCATCTCTGTCAGGCTCAGCACAGTCTGGACTCCCGGCCCAGCAGCGTGTCCTCCATGTCCTCCACCTCCTGGGCCAACACGGCTGTCGCCGGCACCACTCCTCTCCCGAGAATCATCGCTCCCACGGGCCGCAGGGGCAAGCTCATCTACACGCCGATGATCCTGGTGGACGAGCAAAGCGGCACCAGTCAGCCGCTGTGGAACGACGGCTCTGCCAGCCTTCCAACAGGACGGCAACCAGGCTGGTACCCGGGTCAGGCCAGAACCTTCACCAGCGTGAGGATGCCATCGTCTGTCACCCAGAGCTTTGTGGACAAAGGCAGCGCTGAGAGCCTGGTGGAGTCGGTGAGTCCTGAAGCAGAAACTCTTTTATTCTCATTCAGAATCTGTTTTGACTAATAAGAACACTAAGCTGCTTGTGAAAAATGTAGTGAAAATCCTTTTGAAACCTCTAGAGTTTGTTTTTTGTTCAGTGGTGGAAACTCTGGACAAGCTCACGACACCAGGCTCACCTAAATCCTTCTGATTCCAACAGATCCTGATCTCCGAGGGGCTCGGTGCCTACGCTCGGGACCCAAAGTTTGTGAACTTTGCCAAGCGGGAGATCGCTGAAGCGTGCCACATGAGCCTGGATGAGATGGAGAGTGCTGCTGCTGACCTGATAGCACGCGGAGCCAGCCGCTCGCTTTCCCGCTTTGATGACGAACTGGCTGACGAAATGAACTGTGTGATTTCTTACTGAGGTCAGCAAAACCGTAAGGAGGAAGGGTCAGTTTAAGCAAACAGAATCATCCTGTGAACAAGGACTTTTTATTTATTATAATGGAAATGACATCCCTCAGGTTGTAAATGCCAAAACATGTACACACACACACACACACACACGCACACACACACCTGATGAGGTCTTACGTTTCTCCTGCATGCAGAAAACTTTTCCAGCTAGATCAGAGCAGCGTTAAGCTAACCCTGCCCCTCAGTGGCGTTGCTGTACGGTCTAAATATATAAATAAAAATGTTTTCTTAAATGTGTGTTTCATTGGATTGTGCAGAATTCACTTGGTTCCACACGGTTACTCAGCCTTAGAGGTTTTGGTAACACTTTACAATAAGGGTCCCTTTATTAACGTTAATTAGTGCATTATTAAGCATTACTAAACCATTACATAAAGTGTTAACAACTGCTTTTATGCATTACATAGCGTTAATAAACATTATTTAATGCATTATTAAGCCATTAACTATTGTTTATTACTGAACCTTAGTTAATGCAGTAATAAGCATTGAATAATATTTAATTACTTAGCATCATGTGTTTTACTCTGCAGTAATTACCAGGATAGTTGATGTGTTGATGTGCTTATGAGTCTATTAAGCATTTAGCAAGTGTTTCCAAAGGGATACATGTTTACACTTTACAATAAGGGTCCAAAAGTCATTTAGTAATGGTTAACTATGGATAAGTAATACTTAAATAATGCTTATGAGTCTATTAAGCATTTAGCAAGTGTTTCCAAAGGGATACATGTTTTTACCTTACCTAAGGTCAGGTAAGGGCTACCTGTTGACGTACACAGTACAGCATTAGTAAGTGAGTAATTAATTGTTTAGTAATAAACAATAGTTAATGGCTTAATAATGCATTAAATAATATGTTTATTAACGCTATGTAATGCATAAAAGCAGTTGTTAATACTTTATGTAATGGTTTAGTAATGCTTAATAATACATTAATTAACGTTAATAAAGGGACCCTTATTGTAAAGTGTTACCGAGGTTTTTTTTGTTTTAAGACGGATTTTTAAAAGCCACAGTGAAAAAATAGTGAATTACAGAGTTGGTAATTAATGGAGCGGCAGATGGACAACATCTGGGTTTCACTTCCCCTTCAAAGAGAAGCATGCAAAACAATCAGCTGGATCGGTTCGCAGGAGACTGTTCACGGCTACTGCAGAGCTGTCGGGTTTCTGCCTGTTGTAAAAAGTACGTCTTGTGTTTCTGTAAAACTGATCAGGTGAGTGTAACCTGTGATCACATTTACTACAGGTGCAAAAACACCTAAAGGAAGAGAGGAGTAGAACTAAAGTCCTGCTGCGCAGACAAACCAGAGAGAGAATGTTGGGAGATAAAATAAAATAATGACTATACAGCCTAACTGTGTTTGTAATCATCACTTTGAAACAAGATGCTCCCAGTTGTGACTGTTTCTTAAATTAACTCCAGTTCTTCACAGTGTTTTAACACATGAAGGAGTAATAAGCATATAGACCAGACCTGTAAGTTTTCAGGAGCTGCTTTTTTCTTCATAATCCTGTAACCAGCGTGGGGTCCATCTCACACAAACTGGAGGACCCCAGCACAAGAGCCGGGCTGAACCACAGCAGGTGTTTCTGTCACGGACTGGCTGGACTGGACTGAACACACGACAGCGTGGATAGGGCTGTGGCGTGTTGTATAACCCAAGTGCAGAGAATTGACACTGGGTAATGAACAGACACGCAGTTAATATAGGAAGCCGCAGCGCGCAGCTTGTATGAGTACGAGAGCGCGTGTGGTTCCAGAAATAAAAAGAGCAACTTACGTATCGCCGACAGGCTGGACTGGAACTGACTGGACTGGTCTGGATAGCTCTGGCTCTGGTCGCGATTGGGACACTTGTTGAGCCGGAACGCCGAAGCGATGACTGAGTCATGATTAGTGATTCCCACTTCCTCATATACTCCCGCGCTGATCACGTGGTGTGGACGTCCGGTGTGGGGCATGATGGGTAGAGGGCCTAATGGGTAATGAAGTCTAGATGTTGGACTGAGGGGAATGAAGGCTGGTTTCTGGTGAACTGGGCAGGTTTGGATCTGAGGTAGAGGTGTTCTGAGGTGCTCAGAGCCAAGAAGAAGGCAGAGGTGCCAGGGTCGTGACAGTTTCCACATGCAGTAAGACCAACAAAAGGGAATCTGGAACAGCATTCTTCGCAGGATTATGAGAACAAGTCAAGCGTGATGCATGCCACTTCTGACCGTCTTGTGACAGATACATTTCTTGCGCTTACCGCTTTCTGATGTACAATGGTTCCGAGAATCTCTGGTGCACTTTTGGAACACTCTCCCTCTCGGAAAGTAGGAAAATGCTCGTCACTGTTAGTGTACATCTTCATCTTGTACTGTTAGACATAAGCAACAGCATTCTCTTTAGCAGCAGGAGGCAGAACATGCAAGCGAGTGTGCATATTTCTCTGGAGAAGCTACTCAGAAGGAGACTTCAGTGGTAGAATGTGGTGTGGAACGGCAGATCTGTAGTAAGTTAACACAGTCTGCCACCACAGTTTCTTTTCAAGAATAGCAGACTGAATGAACCTGGTAAAACCTTTCAACTGCACCATTTGCAGCGGGGTGGCAAACAGAAGTTTGTATGTGCTGTGTATCTCTGCAGACCATGGTTTGATTTCAACAGAACAACTAATTTTCCACCTATTATAAGAGTTCTAACACTGCTGATTAGCATTATCAGTGTCTTGGAAATCTTTTTATATCCCTTTCCTGTTTTATTGAGTTCAATCCCCTTTTCTCGTAGATCCTGTGACAATTCTTTTACTTTCCTCATGACTCCGAAACTGTCAATGCAGCTCTGGATGGAAGGTGCAAGGGTTTGATAGAAGCACAAAAACTCACACACCTTTTACAATCACACACTGATTGCAAGGAAACGGGTCACAGGTGAGGATGGTTTCCTTTAGCAGCCATTCAAACACATTTGTATCATGATGTGTGCATATTTCAGGCCAAAATCACTGAGGTGTGAAAATGTTTTGACAGAATTGATCCTGGATCATTTCATTCTACTTATCTTCAAAGTCATGTTTCTAAATGTTTAAGCAATATCTCTTAAAGGGGACCTAGAATGTAAACCAACATGTTCCTTGTTGTTGTTGAATAAAGACAGCTTGGGTGGTCAACAGCAGCATGCCAGAAAGTCAAAGCCGTGTTTGACCTACTTTTTCTGTAAATTAGAAAGTTGAAAAAGACGAGAGAAAACCTCCTGTTCTGAGAAAACCTTCCTTAACACGTCATAAGGGGGAGCCACGCCTCCTCAAACCTGCATGTGTCTGAGGCCTTCTGGGGAAACCAACCAATCAGCAAGTAGCTCATTATCATATTCATGTCCTGGCCGAGTGGGAGGGGTAAACATCTCTTTTCACAGCACAGACACACGCACACACACGCACACACATACACACACACACGCACACACGCACGCACGCACGCACACACACACACACGCACGCACACACACACACACACACACACACACACACAGTGCTGCCACACACAGCGAAGCAGGATGAAATATCAGAGGGCAAGGAGTCTCCAAAGCACAAGGCTGCTCAGAACGCCTTTGTTTAATGAGGAAAACACAGCGGACTTCTCCGCGCTCCTTTGACCCGCCCACATGCTAGGAGATGTGCTCATGACATCACTGATATCTTCACAGCAATTTTTCTCACCGATTTTGGAGACCGCCCATGTGCTCAACTTCGTCCGCATCCCTAAGGCAGTGTGAAACCAACACAGCCGGGCTGTAGCCGGCGGAGCCGTGTAGAGCCGTTGCTAGTGTGTCAGTGCCATAAGATTGTTGATTAACTGCATTCTAGTACCACTTTAAAGGTGTGGAACACTGAAAAACCATTTTTAATTATTATTTCTGATTATAATCGGTCACTGAGTTTTTCATGCAGGCTGAACATGAAAATAATCTCCTCCACCTATCTCCTGCATTAGCTTCTGATAGAAAATAGACGGTGAAACTCTAGGATTAGAAAATCCTGACAGATCTACGTCACACTGTCACTGAACATTCATGGACTCACCCATCTTGACTCACGATGGGAAAGCTGTTTTTGGTTTATCGTCCATAAAAACAGCAGAGAACGTCACTGTCATGAGGGTGGTGTTGAGATGTGGATCCATATGCAGGTGAGTAAAGCTCTGGGAGGCAGCAAGATGCTTAAAGGAGTCATCACCTGAAATCTTCACTTTTCCACTTAAAAAATGTCTATAATGGCTTCCTAATGATTTTTCACTGGCTGAGAAGCCGATATTTAACATTGACGCGTTTGTTTAATCTTGCCTTCTTCAACCAGCTCACATGCACCCCACGAGCACGCGCACTCCAACACGAGAACTTGAGTTCTGGCCTATATGTCGTCACAAAGGTCGAAAATAAACAAATATGAACCAGCAGCGAACAAACCAGCACAACAAAGCTCATTTCATAACATTAAACGCATAAATTATGTCTTACCGTTGACGACTCATGTTATAATCCGTGTTATGGGAGACAAAACTCCACTCGGTGTGTGTATTCCATCTTCACAACAGCATAAGAGCCGATGCCTGGCTGTTAGCTTGCTTTGTCCCAACTCAACAACAAAGGAGGACGCCATTACGCACGAAGCGAGGCTCGGGCTCGTACATACACGGTTAGATCCCGTAGGTCACTGCCAGGTCGGGTTCAGTTATAACTTTTGTTGTTTTGGAGCAAGATGCTGAAGCTGCTTCCTGCTTCCTTCCACCAATCAACACGCTCCTCAGTCCCGTGCGTGTCCGACACAGCCGAAATATCGCTTGTGATCTCGCGAGAAATAGTCTAAAAGACTATAATAGGATGTAGATATCCACGGTATTATAGGTGATGACTCCTTTAAATATTTTATTATTGTCAGGACTGGAGTGAAGGAACAACAGGAGTAGACGAGGGAGACCAATAACCACAGGAGATGACAAACAGGGTTGACAACAGACAAACCACACAAGACAAAAAGGATTTAAATACTGGGGGAGCAGGGAATACTAGTGAGCAGGCCAACAAGAGGCAGGTGTGACTAATCAAACGCTAACAAGAGGAGACAAGAGACAAGACAACAGGGGCTGGGAAGCAGAACTTGTCAGTACCCTCCCTTGATGGGCTCCACCAGACGCCCAGCACAAAGGGGGCAAAAAAAACTAAAGCAACCCAATACGGGCAGGCCGGAGGGGCACAACAACCACAATAAACCAAAAAGTAAAGACTCAAAAAGTCAAAAGGACAGTCACCAACAGGGCCCATGGGGACCCAGGAGGGACCACTAATGGAAGAACCTCGGCGGCTGGCAGCGGAGGCAAAGGAACCTCAGGGGCCTGGGGGGCCAGCGGCAGAGGCGGGAACACAGGAAGCAGGGCACATGGAACATGAACTCATGAATCAGGAACACGGTATACAGGGACACAGGACCTCAGGAGGTGGGAACACAGGAAGCAGGGCACATGGAACATGAACTCATGAATCAGGAACACGGTATACAGGGACACATTAGGCATAACCTCAGGAGGTGGGAACGCAGGAAGCGGGCCCTCAGGAGGCAGGAACACAGGAGGCGGGACAACAGGAAATTGCAACACAGGAGGTGGGACCACAGGAACCTGGAACACACCAGGATGTCCCAGGCAGAGATGGTGTTTCTCAATCTCAAGGAACCTCGCCTTGCCTTGCCTGCCAAGGTACTGCCTTGCCAGGCCAGACGCCTTGCTTACAAGGACACTGTCTTTTCTTGGTCAAAGAAAACGGTTAAATGGAACAGACTTGCCCCATGTGACCGCAGCCGGCCAGAGCCCGCCCCCTGCTTGCGCACCCTGTTGATGTCCCTCCCATCATAGTAATGTTAAGTTTTAATATCGAGCCTTTTACTTTTTTAATTGTGTATATGTTGGTTAAATCAAATGTGTAAGTGAATTAGTACCTGCTAGCCACCAAAGCTGCAACTACTAAGCAACTAACCAACCATAGATACCTGCTTTGGATTTAAATAAACATTTCACATATAAGCCTGATAGCTACAATTAGTTGACTTACATTTAAACTGGAAATTTGCCCCTGAAGTAGCTGCTGCCGGTTCCTGATCACATCTGTTTAAAAATACCGCGCTGCATTCTGGGAAATTTTTGACCAACAGAAAGGAACCAAGGCACCTCTCGTGTATCCTTGCTCAAATAGCTAAACGGCTAACAAACGGAGGACAGATGCCTTGGAAGCACATGAACATTGGAACCGATTGGAACACGCCTTGGCGGTTCCTGATGACGTATCTCCTAGGCAACCAGGGCGGGACCAAGGCATCAAGGCGAGGTTCCTTAAGATTGTGAAACACCCAGAGACTCACCGCTGGATCCTCTGTGGTTGGTTCATCCTGTCACAAGGGCGGATCCATATGCAGGTGAGTGAAGCTCTGGGAGGCAGCAAGTATCATGGTCTGAGGTGAGTGATCCATCCTCCTAACCTTCCTGTGAGCTCTTGATTACAGCTGGGTGGTTCTGGGGAGCGCCAAAAATTATTCCAAACATGACAGCAAGATGCTTAAATACTTTATTATTGTCAGGACTGGAGTGAATGAACAATGGGAGTAGATGAGGGAGAGCAACAGGGAATAACCATAGGGGATGACAAACAGGGTTGACAACAGATGAACCAACAACCCACACAGGACAAACAGGGTTTAAATACAGGAGGAGCAGGGAACACTAGTGGGCAGCCTAACGAGAGGCTGGTGTGACTAATCAAAGGCTAACAAGAGACAAGACAACAGGGGCTGGGGAGCAGAACCTGACAGTAAGTAAGTAAATTTTATTTGTATAGCACGTATCAGAAAAAAGAATGACAAAGTGCTTCACAAAGATCAACAAAACAAAAGATAAAGTCATCATAAAATGATCTTAAAACAAAACAACAAAATATTAAAATCAGAAAACAGAAAGTCATAAAATTATAAAATGATAAAACAAATGAAAGATGATTATAATTCAAGTTAAAAAAGAGTGAAACACAAAAGGTTTAAGTAAAAGCAGTTTTAAATAAAAGGGTTATCAGCTGCTTTCTAAAGGTGACCAGACTGTCAATACTATGTAAAAATAAAGGAAGTTCATTCCAAAGTCGGGGTGCAACAGCCTGGAAAGAGCGATCACCTTGGAGCGTAAGGCTTTAACAGTTCAGTAACATAAGGAGGAGCTTGGCCATGTAGAGCCCTGAAAGTTCTAGTCAGGATTCTAAAGTTAATGGGTAACCAGTGCAGAGACATCAGAATAGGAGTGATGTGAGCTCTTCTGTTTGCTCCAGTTAGGAGCCTCGCTGCAGAGTTCTGGACCAACTGAAGGCGGTCAAGGGCTTTTTTGTTAAAACATGTGAAAAGTGTGTTACAGTAATTTAGACAGGAGGAGATAAAGGCATGGAGAACCATTTCAAGTTCATGTTTTGACACCAACCTTTGCAGTTTGGAGATATTTCTCAAATGATAAAAACAGTTTCTGACCAGCGTTTTTGAGTGGCCTTCAAGAGACATTGATTGGTCAAAAACACCCAAATTCCTCATGTTTGACTTGACAGCAGAAGCTAAATGACCAAGTTGTTGACTAATCAGAGGAGCCATGCTGTCAGGGGCAATGATCAGACATTCAGTCTTTTCAGAGTTTAACTGAAGGAAGTTATCTTCTAGCCAGCTAGTGATCGCTGATAGACACTCTAGTAGTTCAGCCAGTTTGTGGAGCTCAGAATCCTTAAAGGAGCAGTACAGCTGAATGTCATCTGCATATAGGTGATAAGAGACATCATGAAAAGCATCAGTTATCTGTCCAAGAGGGTGGATATATAATAAAAACAGGAGTTGACCTAAAACAGAGCCTTGGGGTACCCCACAGAACAGGTTGGTGGAATCTGACATGATTTGGTTAATATAGAGACTGAAACTTCTGTTAGAAAGGTACGATTTGAAAGTCTCAGCTAGTAGAAGCTAACCGTTAGCATTAGCAACTCCACCACACGGCAGAACTCCTTCAGGCTTGTGTTATTCGTGGAGATAAAACATCAACAGTGCAAAGCAAACGGAGTCAGTGGTAGAGTCGTGTTGCTGTTAGCCAATCAGAGGAGAGATGTCCAAATATCAGAAAATAAGACTCCAAATCCTGTCGTCTGAATCTACTTTCTCCTCCAACTGAATACTCCATGCTGATACAGGCACATCTGAGCCCCATGTCTCTACCTCCGCACCGGCCGTACATCTGTGCCATTGAGCTATTGCCTGGTTCATCCCCTCCCAGGGGTCGCCTATACTTCCTATCCACCTCTGAATTCAACACTATGCAGAAATACATTAAGGAATCCTTAAAAACCAGAATAATTCATCCCTCCTCTTCCCATGCGGGAGCTGGATTCTTTTTTATAGGGAAAATGGATGGCTCACTATGTGCCTACATTGATTACAGAGGTTTGAGTAACATCACTGTGAATAAACATTATCCTCTCCCTTTGATTAATACAGCATTTGATGCCATCCAGATTTACCAAGTTGGATTTAAGAAATGCTTATCACCTGGTCAGAATCTGCGAGAATGATGAATGGAAAAGTTTTCAATACCCCCACAGGACACTATGAGTATTTAGTCATGCCCTTTGGACTCACCAATGCCCCTGCCACATTCCAAGCCCTGGTCAATGATGTCCTCAGAGACATGGTGGGAAAGTATGTTTTTGTTTACTTGGATGATGTTCTCATTTTTTCCACAGACCTTGAGATGCACAAGAAGCAGGTTGGCGTGGTCATCCTGAAACTCCTACAAAAAAATCTTTTCATTAAAGCAGAAAAATGTGGGTTCCATTGGTCTACCATTTCATTTCTGGGATTCATTATTACCCCTAATCAGGTGTCCATGGATCCTGAGAAGGTGTCCGCCGTCATCACATGGCCAGTGCCCCTTGACAAGAGACAACTCCAAAGATTCCTAGGGTTTGCCAATTTCTATAGGAGATTCATAAAGAACTACAGCAGAATAGCTGCCCCCCTCCATACCCTCACCTCCCCCAAGGTCAAGTTCTCATGGGATGAACAAGCAGACAAAGCCTTTAACACGCTCAAAGAACTCTTCATGCTCTACGTCCCGCTGCGCTGCCAACAGGTCTGGAGAAGAGCCCATAAGAGCCTCTTCGCCATCCTCAGCCGTCTACTCCAGATGTGCTAACCTTTGATGTTCTGTGGCTCCTCAGTACGCTGTCGGGATAAAAGGTGTGGCTGTCTACCCGGGACGTTCCCCTGAGGACTGAATGTAAGAAACTGGCTCCTCGCTTCATTGGTCCTTTCCCCATCTCCAAAGTCATCAACCCTGCTGCAGTCTGCCTTCAGCTCACATGTCCCTTGTCAAGCCTGTTGTCAACTTTGGGCTCGTGCTCTCCTCCAGGCCTCTTCCACCCAGCCAGTCCGTGGGGGTGGGCCGGTTTGGACTGTCCGGCACCTCCTACAATCCAGACGCTGGGGACGGGGTCTTCAGTATCTGGTGGACTGCGATGACCTTGGCCCTGAGGACCATTCCTGGGTGCCCACCAGGTACATCCTTGATGGGTCGTTGATCCATGACTTCTACTGGGCCAACCCTGACCAGCTGGGTGGCCTGGCGGGTGCAGGTCCTTGAGGGGGGTACTGTCATGATCCAGCCCTGTCTGCCCTCATCTCCATAACAACCACAGCTTGCGCTCATCAACCTCATCTGTCAAACCTGCTCTCTGCAATCAGCTTATGCCATACACCTGTCTCACCAGCCAAATAAACCCCTGCCTGTCCACAGCTCCCTGCCAGACTATAGAACGCCATATATGTGAGTACATGTCCAGCATTTCTTATCTGTCTGCCTTCTCATCACGTTTTTGCCTGTTGGATTACCCATTCTTGCCTCGCCCCTTCTGGATATCTCACCGGCCTCTGCTCTCTGGATTAAGACCCTGGACTTGACTCTCGACCTTAGCCTCGTGCCTGTCGGACTTCTCTGTGTATCATCTCCCCGTTTCTGATCCAAGCCCGTCCTCTCACCACGCCTCTGCTCAACCATCCCGAACCTCGCCTGTCTGGAGAACTCTGAGTTTTCATCTCTCCTCTTCTGCTCCTGTTCCTGAAGTAATCTCTTAATAAAATCCACACGTCTTTCTGTGTGAGGTGGTCTGTTCGGGTCCTCACAGTCGGTCATTACAGTAACCACGTCTTTAAAACAGCCACATACTGCAGAAAAGTCTTATGGTGCGTTCACACCGGCCATAAAGTATGCGTCAAACAACGCATACTTCATGCCGTTTTTGACGCCTATATATTTTTGACATTGACACAGCTTGCGTTGACGCAGCTTGCATTCGAGGAGGGGAAGGGAGGAAAGAGCGCATGCGCGGCTCTCTGTTGCCAGATGTTTGTAACAATGGCGGATCCTATCGAGACAATGGCGGCATAAACGTTGAAAAAACACTCACCCGACACGCCGAGTTCTCCAGCAACCTTCCTCCAAGCAAGGTCCTTTTTATTCCGATCTCGGTAGGCGTAGCAAGTCGGGTCATACAGTTCACAACGATTACAAACAGCTACGATCAGTTTGTCCTCCATAGCTGAATGAATTCGCCTTCTTCCCTCGCTCTGCTGTGACGTATCAACTCGCGCTCTGATTGGTTGACGCTTGTAAAGCGACACAGAAAGTTCAGCTAGCTTGCGTCAAAGCTTGAAAAGCGTGAAAAGAATCAAGCTTTGACGCGCCCAATGCTCACAAAGCGACGTAAGGACTTTGACGCAGCTCTGACGCGCCTTACCATAGACTTAACATTGAAACTTGACGCTGGCGACGCATACTTTATGGCCGGTGTGAACGCAGCATTAGTCTGTGCTTTGGCATGTTTTCTGAAAAAATTGGAACTCAGTGACTGCATTCTGTTTAGGATTGGACTGAGCTTTCAAAACCTTACTGGGGTCCATAATAGTGCCTTAATCTGGCAGTGTGTAAACAGACGTTGCCCTTCTGTTCCAAGCATATGCAGAAGTGCTTTTTTCCTTTCCTCTGGCTAGTCGTCTCCCGACGCAGCAAGCACCAATAAGTAATTGTGGAACATTCGTTCCCATGTGTCCAGCAGTATGCTAGGCTCACCCGGACATGGCAGAAAAGGAGGCGGGCATGGCGTAGCAGCTAAAGCCATGTCGTCATGTAAAACTTTGTTAATGTAGAATGTTGTGTTTTTATCCTCACCACCAGTGTGTTATGTTTTGTAGTTGGAGTGTGCAGGAAGTTTACTTAATAATCTGAACTTTATTACAGCAGAGGACAGTCACATGATGTAACCCCAACCCATATCATTGGGTTTTCTGCTATAGTTTTCTGTTTCCTGCTCTGCCACAACTGAATGGAGTAATTTAACCCTCACCTTACCTCTGCTCATGCCTGTTAATTACTCATTAATTTCAATCAGGTGTTTAGGAGCAAAGAAACAGCTAACATGTGCAGGATGGTAGCTGTCGAGGACTGGAGTTGGAGACCCCTGCTGTTGGAGAACCCTATATAAATATATGCCATTTACCATTTTTTGTTGCTGCACTTTAGTGTGTCCCATTTATATTCTAATGATAAAAAACAAAAGCTTGTTTTCTTTGTTGCATAAATATTTAGGTTGATATGTAACTTTTTAGGTTTAGACTGGTTTTTCTTTGTCATGAACTCAAACAACAGCTTGGCTGCTGCTGCCGCTGCTGGTGATGGTATTGACACAGCAGAGAATAAATGCACTTGGGTGTTTCTCTGGGATTTTTTTACCCTACATTTTACCTACAAATTAATTATTTTTAATGAACCTCCTCTTTGTAAAAGAAAAAAGAAACCCTCTCAGCTGATGCCCCCCCTCCTCTCCTTCCATATTTACTCCTTCCGTCCACTTCAGCGCAAGCGGTCTCCGTGCGCTTCTCTCTTTATTATAACACCCTCGGGCCTTGGAATAAAGCTGCGCTGTGATTGGTTGGAGAGGTCTACTCCTGGTTTAGCGTTTGTTCTGGCGTCAGGACGCCCAGCTCGTGACGCAGCCAGGCTCTTCCACCAGCTCGCCTTCTCCCCCCCCCGGGCTGTTCCGGATGAGACGCCTCCCTCCCTCCGCCCCTCTGATCCTCTTATCAGCGAGCGCGCGGCCAAGATGGATGTTGTAAACCAGGTAAGGCTTTGGGAGGAAATCATCTATTTCATTTAGTCTTCTTGTTGGTATTTAAAGTCACATTTGTGACTGATTTATTAAACGTTTTTGATTTGTATAAAGGTTTTTATGCAGAAATTCTCCGACCTCAGGGGTGTAAACGCAGCGCTTTGAATATTTGGAATTTAAATATTCATCTAGACATTCATAGGTTAATAAAATAAACATAATCGGGTTAGTAAAAGCAGCAGAGCTCGGTGTGAAGTGATTTATTGTGTTTGCGTTGCTGATGCTGCAGTAGATGTGGCAGAGCGGCCCGCTGGCTGACTCAAATGTGTAGGATGTCCGAGTCCCGCTGCAGCAGAGGACGGAGACGGGAGACGGTCCTCCCCGTCATCTCCAGAGACTCCTAATTGATTCAGATTGCTCATGTCTCAATTAGGCCGCCGTGGTTCCGGTAACACAGGGAGGATGTGATTCATCTCCTCAGTAGGAGGCCCGACGTCCTCCAGCAGCTCCTCTCTGGTTCTGACTGAAGCATCCAGGTTATAGCGGCCATGGGGGGGGGGGGGGGGGGGGGGGGGGGCATTGTGCGTCAGCTGTTTAATATGGATGCTTTGCATCACGATCGGTTCTGGTTCTGACCGAACTGGGCCCGACACAGGGAGCATCGGTGCTCCGGTCCTGTGCGGTTATTATTGATGCACACTGCGCGTCCCACCGCCTCCTGCTGCGGTGTCGCATTCACCTGCGCACAAATGCCTCCTCTTCCTCAATTAAAGGCGCTTTCCGCCGGATTTTCCTCATAATTAAATAAAATCAAATGGCTGCTCTGGAGCGGCGCGTGCAGCAACAGAACAAACAGACAGTTAATCAGCTTTGTCTAATTGTAATGCTGGCAGCATCTCGCTCTCTCTCGCTCAGCCTTTGGAGGTAATATCAAAACCGCTCCACTCCTGCAGCTTTCCATGAGCTCACGAACAGACAAGCAGAAGCAGCTGATTCTCTGTTAGAGACACCTGCATGCAGCAGCAGCAGCAGGTGTGCAGGGGCTGAGATTTAAGGCCCAGTCAGGATCACCTTGCATGATCTGGTTAAAAGATCACACATCCTGAGAACCAGAATAGAAGCCTAGAATATATTAGAGCACATTTCTCTAAGAGGAAAATTGATGGCCAGTCATTAGCATTTTAAAAATGAATGCATTTATTTCCCTAAAATGTACCAATGATCAAATGAATCGTTAATAACTCCTGCTGATGGTTTGGTTTGTTGTGTTGACAGCTGGTGGCCCAAGGCCAGTTCACCATAATCAAACAACCGCTGGGATTTATCAAAGTTCTTCAGTGGGTAAGTTTTCTCATTATTCTCACACTAGTGAGACTACTTGAATGACAGAACTCAATGTGTTAAATGTGATGGGTTGTCCTCTGAATTTTTGAGTATCCACAAGGGAGTACCACAGGGTTCGGTTTTGGGACCCCTCTTGTTCATTATGTATATAAATGACATAGGACAAAACGTGTCAGATGCTAATATGCACTTTTACGCTGATGACACAATCATTTACTGTTTTGGAACATCCCCCACTAAAGCTGTTGAAGTCTTACAGAAAGCTTTTAATGAGGTCCAACAAACACTTCTGCAGTTAAAATTGGTCCTCAATGCTGACAAGACTAAACTAATGTTGTTTTCAAACTCTAAAAAAAGACCTCTAAGTATGCCCCCAGTGACCACTCTGGAGGGAAATATCATAGAGGTGGTCCACACATACAAATACCTTGGTGTCTGGCTCGATGACTCCCTCTCCTTCAAGCCCCATATAGATAATCTTGTGAAGAAACTCAAACTCAGACTGGGTTTCTTTTTTCGAAATAAACTGTGTTTTTCCTTTGAGGCAAAAAAACGACTAGTTACTGCAACATTTCTGTCTGTTCTGGATTATGGAGACCTTTTGTATATGAATGCCTCAGCACAGTGTCTTGGTAAGATTGATGTGGTTTATCATGCCTCGCTGAGGTTTATTACTAACTGTAGACCACTGACCCATCATTGTGAATTGTATTCTCGAGTGGGATGGCCTTCTTTGTCCACCAGGAGGTTGGCACATTGGTACACTTTCATTTACAAGGCCATGCTTGGATTACTACCCAACTACATCTGTAACTTAATCTCACGGAGAAGTATAACTTCTCACAGTCTGCGTGCAAACGATCAGTTGTTACTCTGTGTTCCGTTTGCTCGCACTGAACTGGGTAAAAGGGCTTTTGTTCACTCTGCTCCTTCTGCATGGAACAGGCTGCAGGAAAACTGGAAACTAACCGAGCTTATCTCCTTGAATACATTTAAAACCAGACTGAGAGCCCTTGAGAGAGATACCCTGTGTTGTAATTGCCTTCTGTAATTCTGTACATAACATGTCTGTGTAACTGGAAAATATATATATATATGTTGTAACTGTAACTCTTGCTGCCTCTTGGCCAGGACTCCCTTGAAAATGAGGTTTTTAATCTCAATGGGACCTTCCTGGTTAAATAAAGAATAAATAAATAAATAGTGGTGATGCACAGGTGTAACCCTTCTGACACCGAGAGGATCAGTAATGGATGTGAATCCTCTCAGTCGGTGGAAACAAGCTCTTCCTGTGTCTGAGACTCCAGAGAAGGACAGCGTTGTGTCCTGATGTTGTGGGGTCTCCTGTCCAGCAGGGATGAGCAGGAGATGATGTAATAAAGACAGTTAGTTATGGATTTATTCATCCAAAGTCTGATGGATTTGGTAACAGGCAGAGGGGTTGTGGTGTTCTTTCTTTAGCTTGATCAAAAACCAGATATTATAGCATGTGATGGGTTTGTAATGATGCTGTCCTCTTAATGCTGCTGGGTTTCCTCTTCTGTTTGGTTGTTTTGAAACATAGAACATTTTAATAAAAAGCTATATTAAAAAAAGTACCTCCATGGGACGTTTAGAGGTGTGCAGATGTACAGTTTTTCCTTTAAAAGCTATATTTAAAAAAATAATAATCAAAATTTATTTTGACGGCACGACACTTGGTTTATGTTACATCTACCAGCCACTAGAGGGCACCGTTGTGGTAAAAAGTCTGCTTGGCAAGGCGAGGCTGGGACTGTGTAAAATACCGGACTCGACAAGCTGATTCTGAGCCCAGAAGATGTTCTAACGGTAAATACTGTTGTAAAATCAAATTATTAGTAGAAATGAGTCCTTACCCTGTACGATTCATCACTGGACATGGTGCTGGCTGGTCACTTCACGTATCAGCAGTGAACCAACACCCCGACGGCTGGAAAATGTGTTCTGTTGTTGCAATGCCACCTCTAAACACTAGATGTCGCTATAGTGTCCGGGTTCCATATTCAACCTTTAAATCTAAGATCAAATCTGGAGCTACTGAAGGATTTCTGCTGATGACAGAATAAATGAAACAGTCTTCCTGGGGAGGTCACCTTGGGATTTGAGTACGTTTAGGTTGGAGCTCTGATGGATTTCATCATCTGTTTGTTATTAATCATAAAGTATTTGTCCTTTAGGTTTTGGTGTAGCTTTTCCAGAGGGTTTGAACACGTGGAAGTGATTAGGAGACACTCTTTCTGTTGGATGCCATGATTCTTAGCCACACCCTTACTCCTGTATGTGAGCTAATGAGAAGCAGCGCTGCACTGGCACGGCCTCTGTAGATATGCAGGAGGGGAATCAGAGGCATGGTTGTGCTGCACGACTCTGTAGTCCTTCCCTGGAGCTGTGTGAGCGTGCCAACACCTCGTCACTGTCTCCCTGGGTCACTGCGAGCCAACCACCAATCAGCAGCCCAGCTCGGGGGGCCAGGCTACATGAATCATCTGTCAGAGGGTCTGCGTGCCTCAGTGTGGGGCTGGAGGAGGAACTGCTGGAGCTTCTGCTCCTTCTGGATTAATATGGGCATGCATCAGCAGCAAAACAAGGCTTTTAGCAGGAGAGAAAGGAGCCAAACCCCAGAAATATTTCTTCCAGATTCTTGAACAGGATCCAGTGGAAAATGCTTTTGTGTAGAGGAGTGAAACCTTTGCATGCTTTTATAAAACACAATCTGAAGAATTGAGCAGCCACAGCAGATGGTCGTGTATTTGAACTGGAGAAATGAGTCATGGGGATGTTTTATTAAAGGTCTGTTAGCACGGTTTCTTTCAGGTATGAGATTAAAACCCACGAGTGTCTCAAAGTGACCATTCCCTCCCGCTCTGATGGATACTAAAAGATTTTCCAAAATAAAGCCACAAAGAAGGCAGACTGCCTCCCGCCTCTCCTTCTGCACGATGGCACAGCTGCGTTGGATTTATTCTGATTTCAGTTCTTTTGCTCTGACTCATTCGCCGCCATTATAGAAAGGCTGTTTGTGAGAACACAAAATAACAGCCTCATTCGCTTTGGCATAATAAAGGCTGTTGATTTGGGTTTTTGTGAACAGACCCACTGTTGAATCTCACTTTCTGGGTTCTGATTCTAGCATGCATCTTTTACAATAGCAAAGGTCATTACCTCTAAAACGTGATGCATCTGAAGTTTATTTGGGTTGTTTTAGTTTCATGGTTAAGAGTAGGGATAGGTCTGCAGCAGGAGCCAGAATTCCTTCATGATAAACTAAAAAGGCTTATCTTGTAATTAAAGGCCAAGTTCACTGAGAAGCCATGTTTTATTTGTTTGTTTTGTTTTTTAATTATAATCGGTCATTCTGAGTTTTTCATGCAGGCTGAACATGAAAATAGTCTCCTCCACCTATCTCCTGCATTAGCTTCTGATAGAAAATAGACTCTAGGTGAAACTCTAGGATTAGAAAATCCTGACAGATCTACGTCACACTGTCACTGAACACTCATGAACTCACCCATCTGGACTCATGACGGGGAAGGCTGTTGTTGGTTTAGCGTCCAGGAAACAGCAGAGAACGTCTGGGCTAGTAGAAGCTAACCGTTAGCATTAGCAACTCCACCACACAGCAGAACTCCTCCAGGCTTGTGTTATCTGTAGAGATAAAACATCAACGCTGCAGAGCAAACAGAGTCAGTGGTAGAGTCGTGTTGCTGTTAGCCAATCAGAGGAGAGATGTCCACATATCAGGAAATAAAGACTCCAGATCCTGTCGTGTTCTGCTCACCTCTCCTTTGGCTCACTTCTGAAACAGGAGCGCCAGAGCTTTTCCCCAACAAGGCATTCATTTCTACTAGAGACCATTGCAGACGTGTTGAAAACAATGAGTGAACTTGGTCTTTTAAAGGTGATTGGTGTAGATTATCAGAGCTAATGGTGCTTTAGAAACACTGCTTTGTATGCAGTCCTTCATGTTGGCCTGATTGTTAAAACAAGCTATAATATAAATGACCTGCATTTGTGAGTCAGAGGACTCCAAAGTGCTTCACACTACAGTAATTCACCCATGATGGTGATGAGCTGCATCGTAGCCACAGCTGCTAGAGTTTTGGGTCAGCATACCAAATATCCTCTCAACTTATTAACCCATTAGGTTTCAAAAACCACGTCTGTTCTTGTTCAAGACAATTTTACTGAGACAGAAAAACAGAAAGCGATGAAAACAGCGTGGGAACAGCAGTAGCTGACAGTCGGTGTCAGAGTGTGAAGGACTGTTTATCTTTTCAGTACAGAAGAGCTGACAAACATCCAGCATACCAGTAGAAACCAGCCTCCTCGCTGTGTTTCCATGGCTGCACCTCCTTAACCCCCCCCACTCCTCTATCATCACTGATGTATAGATTTTAAATGTTGTCTGGCGCCTTCCCTACAGCATCAGTCTGGTTCTTAGCTGAGCTTGCTAGTTGGTTTGGTCGAGCAGAAAACAGCTCAGGAATGTGTCACGCTTTCTTCACCAGGAAGGGGAAACACTGAATGGTGACACGATGAAGTGAACGTTTTGGATTTGAGGCAATAGTTGCATCAGCTTTTGTGTTTCTCTCAGATATATGCACCTAACCTTTTATGACACCTAACTACTACTCACTTAGCTGCATCCAGAGCTGCAGCTCTTAGTGGAGCTACAAGATGTAAAGGTGTGTGGTGGCCATCAGCTACATGCTTACCCAGAAGGAAACTTAAAAAGGAATGTCGTCCCTTGGAGGAATTCACACCTGCTGCCTTTCAGAGGCTGGAACTAACTTGAGAAATAATAACATTTGAGCCATTTTGGACAAATACTGAAATTAATTTTTGCACAATCTTTTGTAGATCTTGTGCAATCTGTTAGCACTTGCATGCATGTTTTACAAATGACCTTCAGCTACCAGAATAACTCATTTTACCCAGGTTGAGTGGCTGTAGCCTGCATCTTGAATCAGGTTGATGCCAAAGCCACACAGTTTTAGAAGCACATGTTAGGATTACTTTCTGAGGGTTTTGTTGAGGTTTATGAGATGGGGGCAGAGGAGTTAAGGGCCTGCCTTGTAACTGGAGGGTTGCTGGTTCAAGCCCCAAAGTTTGAAACAAAGGTTTTGAAGAACTCAAAGGATGTGATGAGGTGATTTTCAGCTGCAGTTCTACAGGATGGAGAGACTTTCATTCTATTTTATTCTAATAACCCTTCATGTTTATTTAATCTCCCAACATTACGCACACACCGGAGATCATAGCCACATGAAAACACACCGCTGGAACCTTTCCTTGATCCAGATTTTCCTCTCATTGTAAAACAGATTAGATTCCAGCCGTAGTGAGCGTGGTTGCAGGAGGCTCTCACACAGACGTCACAGAGAGAATTCGATATTTCATCTGTTATGAAGCATCTCTGAAGAAGAAAGGAGGATTCAGCTGATGCTCTGGATGTTGGTGGTCTCTGATCTGTCGCTGTCTCCAACTCTCAGATGAAAGAAAGAAAATGAATCCAGGTTTCTGTGGCAGTAAAAGCTGTCTAATGAAATATTTATCTAAATTAGACTGAGATGGTTAATGCTTATTTTTAGAACAGCATACTTCTGCTTACTCTGGGATCATGCTGATTAATGGTGCTGCAGCAGCATTTCTTCCTGTTTATTCTGTCGTTCTACATTTAAACCATGGAAAATAGCTGTAAAGTTATTTAAATATAAACAAGACGAGTGTTTTATGGATACTCAACCACCAGTCTGGGTCTATTTATTGTTTCCTTTTGGAATTTCTTTACTCAAAACTAGTATTCTCCTCTCGCTCATCTTGGTTCTCTTACTTAATTTGCATTATTTATTAAATTTGTTAATTCCACACAGAGATAAAAGCCCTTTTGTTCATTGGAGGCAACAATGGTTATAATGTGGTGGCATTACAGCATATTAGTTTATAAGCTTTAAACTTTATACACAGCAAAGCAGAAGACCAAAGTGCTGTTCAGGGTAAGAAAAAGAGACCAGATCAAACTAAACACATAAAGTCAAGGAAATAAACCTCGACCAACATTATAGGACCAGGCGTTTACTGCAAATATCATAAGCAAAACTTAATTAATGAAGCCAACATCAAGTAAAATAAAGGTAAAAAGTCTTTTGGAAACAACAAGGTGTTTGAGAAAGTGGCAGCTGAGTAAAACGAACCCAAACGAGGCTCGTTTCAGGGCAGCAGGTGAGTCGAAGCCCAAGAACCGCCTCCTCGTCTCACTGTGGCTAAATGGTTCCTGTAGCAGCAGACTGACTCTACTACAGGATCAAGGAGGAAGTGGCGCGTCGCGTGTGTGTGTTTCCTGTATTTGTAGTTGAGTATTTGGTGACAGATGGTGGATCACCTCAGCCAGATTAATAGCTGGTGGGGTTGGGAGGGTGTGGTTATAAATAGTCTGACTTGTCTAATCCTGCTGCAGGTGACCGCTCACCGCTTCTCTTCTCGAGTGTTTGTGGAGCTGCGCTCTGGTTGTTCACCTGAAGTGATCCACAGGCAGCATCCAAACAAACATACAAGCACAATTTTGCCAGGAAATGCAAAATGTGTCTCTACTGGTTGCCATGGGAACAGCAGAGCCTCTGCTGCTTAGCTTCTTGGTGGTGATGCATTGATTTACACTCGGTGTGAATTTATTAGCAGCTCCCAGTGATCAGTGGATCCAGATCAGCCTGTCTGAGTTACTGCAGCCCACCTGGAGCACACCTCTCTGTGTTTACAGGCACCAACATAACAGAAGATATTGAAATTATTTGTTGTAAGTGATAAATAATTATCAGCTGCATGTTTTGGCTTCCTCGCGGTGCGTGTGGGAGTTTCTGGGACGAATGCTCAAACTCAGCTCGTGTTTCTCCTCCCTCCTGCAGATCTTTGCAATCTTCGCCTTCTCGACATGTGGCAGCTACTCTGGAATGTTCAAGATGAGCGTGGAGTGTAAAAACCGGTCAGACAGTGACCTAGGCATTGAAGTAGAATTTGAATATCCTTTCAGGTATGTACCATCACACAGAAAAAACACTTTGTTTCCATTCAGCACTGAGTGTTATATATTTTATTATTCTATCACTCGTCATCATACTAGCATGAATATGCCAAGACTGTTTATTTAAGGGTAACAATTATACAATTATACAATTATACGTAACCATTTGATCTGTAATAGCTGATCGTTTGTTTTCCTACATTTGGTTTAATTGTTGAATTAGATTTTTTTTTTATTTTATTTTAGTTATAAATTATAGTTTTATTTTATATACCTGCACTGTCTGTCTATTAAATCAACTTACTACCAGTAACTGGCGTGTATTTGGTTAATATTGCATTACATTAGTAATAATGCATAAATTAATAAAATATAGTTTTCATCACTGATGGACAATCTCACTAACGCCTCCTACATGCAACATCTAAACATGAAATGCACCGATTCTGGGTTTGTAGGCAGATTCTGATTTCTGTACGGCTCTGAATTGCCAATACCATTTTTGGCCACTTCTGGTTTTTCCCAAAGAACTTTAAATTACACACAATACCATTAAAAAAATCTGATGAATAAGATAATTCTGGTTCTGGACATTAAAACATCTGTGGTGAGTTCACAGACCAGGAAAACTCAGGTGTGTGTATGTTTGAGGCTCTTATTGTGAAGGATTGAAGGAAGCTCTTTCTGGACAAACATGTGGAAGAAGACAAAAGACGTCAGCTCATATTCAATAAAATACCTTATTTTTAAAGGTGTGGAACACTGAAAAACCATTTTTTATGATTATTTCTGATTCTAATGAGTCACTCTGAGTGTTTCATGCAGGCTGAACATGAAAATAGTCTCCTCCACCTATCTCCTGCATTAGCTTCTGATAGAAAATAGAAACTCTAGGATTAGAAAATCCTTACAGATCTACATCACTCTGTCACTTAACATTCATGGACTCACCCATCTTGACTCACGACGGGGAAGGCTGTTGTTGGTTTAGCGTCCAGGAAACAACAGAGAACGTCTGGGCTAGTAGAAGCTAACGTTAGCATTAGCAACTCCACCACACAGCAGAACTCCTCCAGGCTTGTGTTATTTGTGGAGATAAAACATCAACGTTGCAGAGCAAACAGAGTCAGTGGTAGAGTCGTGTTGCTGTTAGCCAATCAGAGGAGAGATGTCCACATATCAGGAAATGAGACTCTAAAACCTGCTGCCTGAAGCTCAGCTGTGATGTGGCTCACTTCTAGTTCCTGAAACTGGTGCACCAGTGTTTTTCTTCCCCAGAGTACGACGTACAAGGCATTCGTTCCTACCAGAGACCACTGCAGATGTATTGATTTAACGAGCTTTAATAGTTTACTCAGTAAAACACACACCAGAACCTTCGGTTACAATAATAACAAAAACAGCAAGCTAAAAGCCTAAACATGACCAATGGAAAGAATCAAAGGGTAAAATAATTTTTTACCTATTGGTGAGTTGTCCCATCAGACACGCTGAAAAGCTTCAGCCACATCACCTGTCCATGTGTCTCTTTGTGATGTCATCCTCAGGCTCCATCAGGTTTACTTCGACGCCCCCACCTGTAAGGGAGGGAACCGCGAGCGTCTGTTCCTGGTCGGAGACTACTCCTCTTCAGCCGAGTTCTTCGTCACCATTGGTGTATTCTCCTTCCTGTACTCCATGGCGGCCCTGGCTGCATACTGCTTTGTGCTGGAGAAGTACCGTGAAAACAACAAGGGGGCTCAGATTGTGAGCTTGTTTGTCGTTTATCTTTGTGTTGTCATTGACTAATGAAGGCATGCAGACCAGCTGTTGGTGGTAGAAACGAACATTGTTGTCTCTGGCCTGTAGGACTTTGGTGTGACAGCAGTGTTTGCCTTCATGTGGCTCGTCTCCTCGTGTGCGTGGGCCAAAGGTCTGTCAGACGTGAAAACCGCTACCGATCCAGATAGAGTCATCACTCTCATCGGAGCATGTGATGAGACGGAAGTTCGCTGCAAAGAGATCTATGAGCCCAAGGTCTCTGGCCTCAACACGTCTGTGGTAGGTCCCAACAGCTTGGCTGAGGAGAACCTCATGAAGGGAACCTTATCAGTAATGCCAAACGTTTATCTCCATCCAGGCTTTTGGCTTCATTAACCTGATTCTGTGGCTGGGAAACCTGTGGTTCGTCTTCAAAGAGACCGGCTGGATGGCTGCATTCGCTGGAACATACGTGCCCTCGCAGGAGAAGCAGCCCGCCCCCGATTCCTTCGGACAGGGAGGCTACGGACAGCAGGACCCCTACGCCGGCACCCAGGGGGGATACCAGCCTGAATATGGCCAGCAAGGAGGCTACAATGAAGATGGAGGATACAACCAGGGCTATGAACAGCAGCCCACCTCCTACTCTAATCAAATGTGAGCCTGCACAGCTGCAGGATGGTGAGTTCATCCAGGAGGACATGGGCTTGTTAAGACACAAATCACTTTATAGGATTCTTCTTCTTCTCAGTGCATATTAGGAATCAAATACTCCGTATTTATAAAATCCTTTTATTTGGCATTTGCTTATTTAATTACATTAAGAGCTCACCAGGCTAAAGACCAAAGGTGACAGATCGTTTGCTGCTGTGGCCCCCAGACTCTGGAACTCTCTCCCCCTGAGCCTGAGCTCAGTGGACTCAGTGGTCTCCTTTAAAGGCAGCTGAAAACTCACCTGTTCAGGCTGTGACCTCCTCTTCATCCTCTTCTTCCTCACTGGCTTCTCTTCAAGCTGCTGTTTCTGTCATTTCTGTCTTCTTCTGGCTCCCTCTTTTTTAAAATCTTATTTTTTAATCATAATTTTTTTTATTTAATCTTTTTTTTTTAAAAAAAAAAAAAAAAAAAAAGGTTTTATTGTGCTTGTGAAGCACTTTGTGATTTTTATTTTGAAAGGCATTATATATAAAAAACTTTCTCCTTATTTCTTCTTCTAAAATCTCCAATAATGTACTGTTCAAACTCTGAATATCTATAAGATCTAATATCTGTGTAGTATACGTATTTTTAGCTTTGGGTCATGTGTTTTTCATTTTGATCTCCTAAAATCCAAGGACCCCTTAAAAAGTAGGTACATTTCTAAATAAATTGGGATAACAAACAAACAGAAGCAGCTAACATGATTACAGAGCTGCAACAAAACTAGTTATTCTAGCTTTAAACACCAGTAGATGTGTAGAGTGTGTGGCCCATTACACAGTGAATGAATGAGTGAATCTAAAAGAGGTGGATGTTGTGTGATGGAGAGGTTTGATATGGAGTTAGTGACAGGTATCAGCTCTTTGATCTCATCGTCTGCAGCTGATTTTACTCGACTTTCTGCTCTGCTAGTGACCTGAGTTAGAAGACTACAAGATTTTTAAAAGCGTACTCAAACCTGCGAGATTAATCAGCTACATCATCTCTGAGTGTAGAGGTGCCGTTGATGACCTTTTATCTAGAACGTCTCCTATGCATTTTAAAAATTCCATAAGTGCAGCTGACCACCAATTTCAAGTATCTTCTTGGACCCTTAAGATCCCAAACTTCAGCCTACAAACAAGATCCCATCTCCACAAAGGGACGCAGCCCACAGGGAGCCCCAGCAGGAGCAGTTCTCCTGGCCTTTTAACATCACCTCACGTCTGCCACTCAGATATTAGTGTTACAGAGTACAATATGTGGTTATACATACAGTGTTTCCAAAACATTTGGAGCTAAATTTGGAGCTATGTAAACAGATGGGACAGCATTAGTAGAAATGCTTCTCAGATCATTATTATTTAGGTTTATTTATGCAGTTCTTCCCTTGCTTCTGTGTCCTTAGAATGTGTTCATGCTTTGTAAGGCTGCATTCAGTTATTTGACACTTAATGAACACCATTCTTGTGCAGGTGGGAGATCTCTAGTGCTCAGACTCTTGTCTCAAAAATACAACATGGCGGCGCCTGTAACTGGGACATTTTGTTAAGTACAACAGAAGCAGGTGGAGACGTTTGTCCATTATTAAACCTGCAGACAGACCAATAAACAGCAGCATTGTTATCAATAATAATAATAATATAACATTTTATTTAAGGCGCCTTTCTAAAAACTCAAGGTCACCATACAGGAAAGTTAAAGTCCCATTAGTCATCACTCACTGGTGAAATTACATCTCTGCATTGGACCCATCCCCGTGGGGAGCTGTGAGCTGTAGCTGCACTCGGGAACTATTTGGTGGTTTAACCCATAGATATCATATTTATCACTAGATGCCTTACCCGCACTGTTCATCCATTGGACGAACGTCCCTACGCGGCAGCCATCTTACCTCGGACAGCTGCCCCCTTCCGTAAACATTGGTGTCAATGGTGCATGTACTATTTAAATAACTCTAACTTGCTAAATTTTTAACTGATGTTCAAACGGTTTGATTTGTTATAAATGCCAGAGATGTGGCTGTGAAATATGACGGATTTGGCCCGTTAATTTAAAAATGTGCAAGTGTGTCGTCTCAAGCCTATGTGTTATTTGTAATAATGCAACCCGCCTGGTAATCCATTAATATTTCATTGAGTTGAGTGTTTTTGTTTAAGCTGTTCACTCACCTTCCATCTGCTACCATTGAGAACGGAACGTAAGCTGTCCGAAGTAAGATGGCCGCCGTGTAGGGACGCTGTCGACTCTCAATTAAGGCATCTAGCAATATATATGATATCTATGGTTTAACCCCCCAATCCAACCCCTTAATGCTGATTGTCAAGCGAGGAGGCATTGGGTCCCATTTTTAAAGTCTTTGACCCAACCATGGATTTGAACCCACAACCTCCCAGTCTCAGGGTGGACACTCATACCACTAGGCCACTGAGCTGGTTGTAGGGCATTAAAACAAACAGTACATACAAGTAGAAAAGAAATAGATACTTAAATGACAAATCACAACTGATTACAATGAAGTTGAACTCCAGTAACCTGCACTGTAATTAAACACGTTACTGCAACCAGGTTATTGGTGGTAATTTAAACGGTGACACTCTAATTCATAACCCTCTGCAACTTTCAAGGCATGTTAGGGCATTTATCACAAAGATGTTTTATTTATTGGTTGAGATTTAGTTTACCTGCAGCATCAGACGTCTCTAATAAATAATCCTAACTTCTTTTTCTTTTCTTTCCTCTCGTCTCTTAGGTTGACCTTGTGATTTTTTTGGAGAACGGTTCTCGACCACCACCTGCATTTCCACACCCCTCTGTGTGTGTGTGTGTGTGTGTGTGTGTGTGTGTGTGTGTGTGTGTGTGCGCGCGCGTGCGCGCGCGTGCGTGCGTCACCAGGGTGGGGGGAGGATGGGGGAGTCTTTGCTGTAACATGATGATTATTCTTGTGGTGTATTTTAACTGTAGAAGACAACAGAGGATTGTCTGTTTGGTTATACGAGAAAAACTTGAATACAAATACCAAAACATTTGTTGATGAACATTTAAAGTACATCTTGCAAAGGAGAAGACTTACATTTATGAGAAAAAAAAACAACAAAAAACAAAAACAAAAAAAACAACTGTAGTAATATTTAACTTGAGAGAATGTATTTGTCTGTGCTGTGTAAATATCAACTTGCTGATACATATATATAAATATATATATACGGTATATGACTATGTGTACACAGTTGAATAATTGTGCACTCTATATTAGTTGTTATACAACAAATGTTGAGCACAGAGTTATTCAATTGCATTTATTTTGGTTCTGTTTAGGAGCTCCACCTCTTCACCAACCAGATCTCGACTTAAAGCATCTTTTTACTTACCCATGACAGCATCGGAGCATTTTTATTATCATTTGTTTTATTAAATTTCTTCTGATGATCATTTTTCTTTTGGTTTATTCCATCAGCATCACTGATGGGAATTAAAATCAGGGTAAAAGTGGCTGAGAATGCAAATCCTGAGAAAGAGAAGATATTTATTTATATAGCAGAGAAACAGTAACATATATAGGATTATAAGTGGTAACAGGGAGGTAAGGGTATCAGATTTATGTTTTTATTTTTTCTTCTCCATCAGGTTTTCATGTTCAGGTGTGCAGAGCACTGTAAAATCCATTTTAATGGTCTCCCCCTCCATGTTTTTATTGTTCAGAATAAACATTTTAAGGTAAAAATGAAGAGTTCTGAGACGCAAAACAAAAAAAAAGGGAATTAGGGTGGAAGACAGATTAAAATAGATGTTATTGGCTTTAGGGAAGAGAGAGAGACACCGAAACTCCTGAAATCCAAAACTTGTAGGATCAAGAACGTTCACAATCTATGTGTTGTTTCTGCTCTAGAGCCGTCAATATGGAAATTGTGAATCAGACCGTGTAACAAGAGTTTTAGCCGTGTGTGTGTGTGTGTGTCGACTTGTGTAATAACATCAGTTGTTTTCTGTCGATGGTTCTTTTCCTGTTTTTTTCTGTAATCCAGAAAGTTGTAAGACAGAGTTATAGTTTTTTAAACGGTGTTTCTATCACACTGAAATCCTACATCAACACCAGAATACATAAAGGTTTATTAGACTTTAGATATCTTGGTCATGCTGTACGTTATAATGTGGCCGTTTGAACAGTATGCCTCCATATATTAACCAACTGCATCTTTCTGTCTCCCTTTATCTCTCCTCTCTCTGATAATAAGACAGTTTACTGCATGAAGTCTACTCTTGACATTCCAGCTGATCCATCATCACATATTAGGCCGAGGCTCGGGACAGAGCTGGATCACACGCCAAAAACTGGTCTGATTCATGTTAGTGGTTATACTGCACAGCACACATTGAACCACAGCTATGTAATTTTCTGCTCAAAGCACAAAAAATAAACTAAATAATAAATTAAAATACAACAAATGTTTTGCAATAATTACCTGTATTCAGATAGAAACACACCTGTTTGGCTGCAGTCATTCATAGTCAAGAGCATGTATGCCAAACGGTAAAAGTTGTGTTTTATTGGTAGCTTTTGCTCCAGCAGTTTTCATCCAGCATATCATCATCCATTGTACAGACATCCATTTTTTCAATCAGGGTTCTTTGATTCAGGCAACGTAGAAGATGCTGTGTTTCTCTCACCTCTGTTTTCTCCTTTCTATCCTTCTTTCTCTTTCACTGTAGCTCTTATAAATATGCTGAAATGAAATATAGTCTGTTGTTAGTGGTGAATGATGTCTTGTGATACTCTCTAAGCCCTTGGATAGTGCTGTTTATTGTGAATGATGTATTCATATTAGTATTTATGACAATAAGTCAGAAAAAAACATTCGAGACTCTCCAAAATTCTGCCGTATTCTTATTGTATGGGATCCGTGTGAAACAAAATGAAATAAACTTGACATTATTCTGTTGAAGGTAAAAGTGCCTTTGTGTGTGTTTTCTTTGTTTGTTTGTTATTAACCAGGAAATGGTCCTAATGAGTTTCAAAATCCCAAACAGGCTTTATTTCCATAGTAAAAACCCAACCTCACTCTAAGACATGTGATGTTTAAAAGACAATTTTGCTTCAAGATAAAAAACAAGATATTTATAAACTGACACTTATTCAACGACCCTCTGATCTTGTGTTATGATCTGTGAAACATTATCTCTGATTCTTGGATTACATCATTTTGGTTTATGTGAGTTCAACACAAGTCTCAGATTGTAAAGGTTTTTCTGTATCATGTTTTAAAGCAGATTGCAAAATTAGCTATTGCATTTGCCAAGGTTGAAGCTGAAACATACAACACGGTATCATCAGCATAAATTGGAACTTTGCACCCATTATATTTTGATTTATAAACCATTTATATTAATCGCAAATAACATAGGGCCCAGATGGGACCCTTGAGGGACACCATCCTTAATATGTAAATAAAATGAAACCACTTGATTGTTTTTGATAACAAGCCAATGAGGAAGTCACGCCCATATGTGCAGCTCTGGATTGTTTCACCCAGTCACATAACAGGGTTGTGTGTGGGAGTATCACAAATATGAATCAACACAATGTCATAAACTGCTTAACAAAAAATGTTTATTATGCTACCTTTGTCAAAAGTGCTAAAAAACTAGGCCACAGAACAAATTAAAACAAAACATTTGATATATTTATCTTTAACCAGAATTCCCCTATTTTCTATGTAAAATTAAGACAAAAGTCAACATGTATGTGGCACCAGTTGTAAATTAATACAAAAACTAGTTAACAGCTTTATTTTACTATATTTAGCTTACAATATCAATGTTACAAGCAAATATTTATAGTTAAATCTAAATACACTATAGTGTCAGCTAATTAATCAAATCAAAATATAATAATTTAAACTCAAATATTTAAAAATGATGATGAATAAGTGAAGTTTAAATAAGTGTTGAAATTTTCACATAAACGTTGAAGTTCAATACTAAATATTTAACTAATATACAAATTCAGACCACCATGAAATATTAGTAGCTTGCCAAAATAAAAACATGGTGATGAGATCCCTTATCTAAATTGTCAAAGTCCGTTTGACCAATGATTATCAATGTGCAGGAGAACTCAGACAGGAAGACTGATAAATGCTATTTAAAAGACTCCACTAAGGTTAAAGAGTACAGGGCCTGAGGAAAGGTGTTCCACAGTGGAGGGGCCACTGCCTGAAAGCCCGATCATCTCTGGTCCTACACTTGGTGCGGGACACAAGTAGCCACTGGCCTGAGAATCTAAAGGTTGTGGACAGTCAATAGATCTGAAATGCAATAATTAAAGTCTCTATCTTGCCCGAGTTAAGCTGAAGGAAGTTTGTTTTTAACCACCATTTGATTTGAGACAGACAGTCTATAAGAGAAGACAACACATGCAACTTAGTATCTTTGAAGGAACAATAGAGCTTTATATCATCCACATAAGGAAATATTGCTGAACTGGTGCATTATCGGTCCAAGAGGAAGGATGTACAATAAAAACAAGTGTGGTCCCAAGACTGAACCCTGTGGCACTCCACATGTAGTATCACCTGTTTCTGAAGATATCCGATTTACCAGTACACTCAAACTTCTCTCAGAAAAATATGACGAGAGAACCAATCCAGTACTGAACCAGACAACCACAGATCTTTGAGCCTGTTGACCATACAGTGATCAACAATATCAAAGGCAGATGAAGGATCCAGAAGGACTATAACTGTATTTTCCAGTATCAGTTGTCATTATGATCTCACCAGAACTTCTCAACAACGCTGTTTCAGTGGAATTGATGTTGCGAAACCCTGACTGAAATGTATCCAGGACATTTAATTCCATCAGAAATGCAGTGAACTGTTCAGTGAGCTGTGCAGAAGCACTCAGTAACACATCTACATAGGTAGTATGCTTTGATGGAACACCGGCTGATCTGAAACTCAAAAATCTAAATTTTATTAGTGTGCATGCGCATTAGGGCACCATTTGCAAGCAGCAATAAAAATTGACATTTTTCCCAGTCCATGAACTCACCACAAAGTGCTAATCCAAGATAGCAACAGATGTATGTGGAAGTTTTAATCGGTCTTTGTCAAACATGTGACCTGCCTGCCTCTCTGCACCAGTTTCGGTGTATGATGAATCGCGTTGCTACGGGGAAGAGTCAAAATAATGGATAAAAAGAAAAAGGACGAACGCATCCCTTACAGGGACAAACTTGTGAAGGAATCTAGGGATCGATAATTTCAGAAATTATCTACAATCGACAACGTAAACATTAAGCTCAGACGTTTCATTACTGCCTCCAACTACCACATTGGATATTACAAACTATCTAGTGTTTGGGATCAGTGCATACACATGTCAGCAGTTTAAAAATTACAAATCACTGGAGGCATATGGACATTTCACACATGGCTGGGTACTAGATCTGCTAACATTTCAACCACAGGACTGCAACAACACGGTCGTGTCTGCCAAGGTAAGCATTTTCAGCTTAACCTTTCCAAAACAACAGTTTTACTTGCCTTTATGAAAATGATGCAAGCAAACATGCATGTAGGGAGATGTGGTATCGAAAGTTATGTCCTTCCTTCAAACAGCTGCGACCCAGTAGCCTAGTGAACTAGACCAATTCTTGCTTTGCAGAGTTTGGTCTAGGCACGCTTCATTGGAACCCTCGCAGCCCAAACCACTGCTGTGTCTATCCAATCACAACTCGCTATAGTTTTGGTTGGGCCAATCACAGCGCTCTATATTGTGGGCCAATCACAGAGCGGGAGTAGCCGATGACGTCAGCGCTGCGGCCGAAACCCAAGCAATATGGCGGCAGCGCCGGAGCCACGTTCTTTTGAAACGGCTTTGTCATCAACATTGGATTATTTAGACTCCAACGTGCGTAAGTCTGTCTGATATACTTAGCGGCTTCTTATTTTTATCAAACAAAGTAGTGCAATGTCCCAGTACACCTGATATTCACATGTTTTTATACAAAAACGACAGAAATCATTGACGCCATTAGTGGGTCCCGCTTTTCCATCGCTGTGATTACGTCACGTTGTTCGTTACTCTGATTGGTCCTAGCGCTATCCAATTGCGTGCTGACATTTTGAAAGACAACCGTAGATCCGCCTCACGACTGAGAGCCGTCAATGGTTCGTGGCCAGACTATATATTCACATATATAGGATGGCTTGCCAGGCTAGCGACCCAGGCCATTTGGCATCTCTTTGTTAGCTGCTCTATTTTCTGTCCAGAACCTCTTTTCCAAGCAGGAAACTGAAAAATCTTTTCTCGTTATAAAGTTTTTGCTTCTTGTAATTGTGTGACATGGAATGACAGCCCTTCACACAACACAAGTGTACCATTTTCTGCAGGTTTATAAGCTCACAACACAAAAAGCAGCCAACGCTTCTGTTGTTTATACACCGAGCTCTCCCATCATGCAACGTGCTACAGCGCCCGAAACGTCATCTGACAAAGACCGATTCCCAGGTTATTCAGATTTAATTGTTTCCTGCTGGTTATATTTGACATAAACCTGTAGTAGATTGATCAAAGCTGTCCAAGAATCTAAAGTTAATTTTGACCCTAGTTCACCTCCATACATCTTTATTTATGTCTAATTTGTCAAATATTCGTTTTACCCAATAGACTAGTGTTTTATGACAAAATGACACAGACTCTTGCAATTGATCAGCTCCAACTAGTGTCTGTTTAAAAGGGGTTCCAGTAAGTAAAGTTAGTGGAGCCAAATGTCCAACTATTAGAAAATATGTAACAAAGTTCACGAGGTTATTAAGTAAATACTCAGTTGGCTTGCCTTACATGCCCTACGTCACCACCAGGGTAAACAACATAACTTCTTTATTCATGCATGCAGTAAGTGGGCGTGTACCTCTGTGGTATTTTTACGTCTCGCCAGCAGAAGCTGCTGTTTCAAACCAGACTGTTGAGTTTCAAACCAACGCCCCATGCAGATAGCCTCCTCCTCCGCTCCTCTTTTCACCAAAACTCTTTTTTTGTCCCTCAGAGATTCATCCGCCTCCTTCCCAGCGTGGTGGAAAATAAAACACTCCTCTCTCTGCAGCCTGAACGGGAACAGCAACAACTGGGACTAGTTTTTTCCTACGGAAATAACTTTTTTAGTCCTCAGGAGGAGTTCTGCTGATTCAAACGCGCTTTTATCGGTAAGCCTTCCGCCCCAGAAACTCCCAGGATGGCTGACACGACCGGGCCCAGCGCTGCTGCCAACTTCCTGGAGAATCTGAAAAGATACGTGAAGACCCAGAAAGGACTCATCCTCGCGTCAGAAATAGTGAGTTCATGGGTCTGGGCGGGAGTCGTGTGGCTTTCAGCCTCCGCTAATGCTCTGTGCTGCTGCTCAATATTTCATAGTTACTGAGTGAGTTCATGCTGCTGGTGTGTGCGCCACAGGAGGAGGAAATCACCCGATAGTGAAGACTTTTAAAAAGTGTTCTTTAGGAATGACAGGCGTGTGTGTGTGTGTGTGTGTATGTGCGCGTGTTATGGCAAGCCAAATGGGCCAAAAAGCGCGCGTTCTAAACGCGCGTTATGTCCGTCAAAACCAAAGACTGTATATATGGACATGGAAATTATATCTAATATAATATATAATCAAATTTTAAGCTACTCTTCTTGTCACTATTACGTTTTAACCCTTTAAATTGTTTAAAGTATCAGGACTAATTTATTTGTACTTTCTTTGTTCATCAACCCAGCTGAAGCAGCTTTTAGTTTTTATGTCTTTCTGTTTTATTATTTTCTGCCAGTATTTGTTTCACCATTGGCTTTCCATGCAGGTTTGGGTGGTCATTATGTGCATTTAGAACGCACGCTTTTTTGGCCCCTTTGGCTTGCCATAACGTATATGTGTGTGTGTGTGTGGTAAAGGAACTCCACCTGTCACTTGTGCTCCCCTGTGTCTTCTCATCCAGCCCTAAAGGTCACGTGGTCTTTATATTTAGGCTCTTGGTAATAACATGCAGCTAAAGGCTCCAAATGTAGGACGGAAGACGTGCAATAAAAAATTGATCCTAACTCAGGAATTATATCTGAATGCAAAAGAGCGCCACATCCAAGCCATGTTAACAATTCCACTGATTAAGCAAGGCACATTCAGAGCAAAGTGCATTCATTTCCTGTCAGGGAATGTGCATTAGATCATGACTGCTTTTGTTTGCATTTCACAGCGGTGTGTTCTCTTTACACATGGGTCCCTCTGACTGTGGTGGTGTTTTGCATCAGCTCTTCGTTTTCAGTGGTTGAAAGTACTTAATGTACATTTACTGTAATCTGCCTGGAGCGTTTCCTGTATTTGCATGTCTCTCTTTCCTATTTGAACAAACACTTCACTGCTACAATTACAAATATTTACATAGTTGGCTTCTAAACGGGAAAGTACCATGGAATTAATGCTGTGTTTCAATGGTCAAAGTGATATTATACATCTTCTGAAGTGTGATTCTGTGCTGGTGTTGAGATCTGTTGGGATCATATTTACTGTAGATAGCTGTTTGAATGACCTCAGTTTGGAGAAACAGAGATTGGAGCTTATAGCTTGTCACCATGGGGCCATTTAAAAAAATGTCTCAACTGCTTCATTACTTTTTATGCAAATCCTATTTAATAACCTTTACTTAGTAAGAAATGTCACTTTTTGTGATTATTCCCGGAGGATTATGGTGTGTTCAATTTGTCCTGGAAATACCGACTTCCGAGTAGAAAAAATCAACAGAAACGCCCCCAAAGTCAGACCTCCCAGTCGGAAAGTCAGAAGAATTTCAGAACCCCAACCTCGACATCCAAAATGGCAGCTCTCTGTATCAACAACATAAGTTTTGGTTGAAATGTGTTTATTTTACAAGACACGCTTGTAAGAGTGCATTTAAAGTCGGTGTCACATGCAACTCTAAGCTGAACAAACCAAATGTGTCGTTTGCATGTCGAACGTACAGCTTAAAATGGTGTTATTAAGAGAAATCTACAAAAAATGGCTACCGCTTTCAAGGGCGTCGTCATATTGGAATCCTGACTTCTCCAACTACGGTAACCAGAATGTCGTTAACTCAGGTGTGACGTCATTCCCAGTTCCGTCCTCCAAGGTAAATCGAACGCTCCATTATTCTAGCATTTTCATCCAAAAAGAAACTGGATGGAATGTCCACAGCCTGTTGTCCAGTTTTCCCTCCAAATACCCACTGAATTCAAATGTGTAATGTGATATTTATGATAGAATAAAAGTTGACAAAACCACATTTGCATGAACTTAGGGCCGTGCGATTTCACAATATAAGATCATTAAGAATTTTAATGTGATGACGATCTACCAAAGCTCGGAGATCGTAGAACCGTCTATGCCAGTGTTTCCCAACCCTGGTCCTCAGCGCCCCCCTGCCCTGCATGTTTTCCATGTTGCTCTTTCAAACACCAGTGTTTCCCTGCTGCCACACACCTGACTTAAATGAATGACTGATTAACAGGCTTCTGCAGCCATGTGCTGAAGCAGAGACATGGAAAACATGCAGGGCAGGGGGGCGCTGAGGACCAGGGTTGAGAAACCCTGGTTTATGCCTTTATTTCTGAACGCGGCACACATTTGTTTTGTTTTTTTCTCAGCCGAGTCACGCCATTTGCTAGTCTGCTTCTGTCGGCATAACCGGGGCCCCCCTCTGGAGCCAGGCCTGGAGTTGGGGCACGCTGGCGAGCGCCTGGTGGCCGGGCTTTCACCCATGGAGCCCGGCCGGGCACAGCCGGAAGAGGAGACGTGGTTCCCCCTTCCCATGGGCCCACCACCCGTGGGAGGGGCCAAAGGGGTCGGGTGCAATGTGGAAAGGGTGGTAGCCGAAGGCGGGGACCTTGGCGGTCTGATCCTCGGCTACAGAAGCTGGATCTAGGTACGTGGAATGTCCCCTCTCTGGTGGGGAAAGAGCCGGAGTTGGTGTGTGAGGTTGAGAGGTTCCAACTAGATATAGTTGGACTCACCTCAACGCATGGCTCTGGCTCTGGAACCAGTTTCCTCGAGAGGGGTTGGACTCTCTACCACTCTGGAGTTGCTCCCACTGAGAGGCGCCGAGCAGGGGTGGGCATACTTCTTGCCCCCCATCTTGGTGCCTGTACGTTGGGGTTTACCCCGGTGAGCGAGAGGGTAGCCTCCCTCCGTCTTCGGGTGGGGGGACGGGTCCTGACTGTGGTTTGTGCTTATGCACCAAACTGCAGCTCAGACTACCCACCCTTTTTGGAGTCCCTGGAGGGGGTACTGGAAAGTGCTCCTTCGGGTGACTCCCTCGTTCTGCTGGGGGACTTCAATGCTCACGTGGGCAACGACAGTGAGACCTGGAGAGGTGTGGTTGGGAGGAACGGCCCCCCTGATCTGAATCCGAGTGGTGTTTTGTTATTAGACTTCTGTGCTCGTCATGGATTGTCTATAACGAACACCATGTTCAAGCATAAAGGTGTCCATATGTGCTCTTGGCACCAGGATACCTTAGGCCGCAGGTCGATGATCGATTTTATCGTTTCATCTGATCTGCGGCCGCATGTCTTGGACACTCGGGTGAAGAGAGGGGCGGAGCTGTCAACTGACCACTACCTGGTGGTGAGTTGGCTTCGATGGTGGGGGAAGATGCCGGTCAGACCTGGCAGACCCAAACGTGTTGTGAGGGTCTGCTGGGAACATCTGGCAGAGTCTCCTGTCAGAAGGAGCTTCAATTCCCACCTCCGACAGAACTTCGAACGTGTCCCGGGGGAGTCAGGGGACATTGAGTCCGAATGGGCCATGTTTCGTGACTCCATTGTCGAGGCGGCTGACCGCAGCTGTGGCCGCAGGGTGGTCGGTGCCTGTCGTGGCGGCAACCCCCGAACCCGCTGGTGGACACCAGTGGTTAGGGATGCTGTCAAGCTGGAGAAAGAGTCCTATCAGGTCTTTTTGGCCTGTGGGACTCCGGAGGCAGCTGATAGGTACCGGCAGTCCAAGCGGAATGCTGCTCGGGTGGTCGCGGAGGCAAAAACCCGGGCATGGGAGGAGTTTGGTGAGACCATGGAACAAGACTTCCGTACGGCTTCGAGGAGATTCTGGTCCACCATCCGGCGCCTCAGGAGGGGAAAGCAGTGCACTACCAACACTGTTTACAGTGGGGAGGGTGTGCTGCTGACCTCGACTCGGGACGTTGTGAATTGGTGGGCCGAGTACTTCGAAGACCTCCTCAATCCCACCGGCACGTCTTCCAGTGTGGAAGCAGAGTCTGGGGACTTTGGGTTGGGCTCTCTAATCTCTGGAGCCGAGGTCACTGAGGTGGTCAAAAAACTCCTCAGTGGAAAGGCTCCGGGGGTGGATGAGATCCGCCCGGATTTCCTTAAGGCCCTGGATGTTGTGGGGCTGTGTTGGTTGACGCGGCTCTGCAATATAACGTGGACATCGGGGGCAGTTCCACTGGATTGGCAGACCGGGGTGGTGGTCCCCCTATTTAAAAAGGGGGACCGCAGGGTGTGTTCCAACTACAGGGGGATCACACTCCTGAGCCTCCCTGGTAAGGTCTATTCAGGGGTTCTGGAGAGGAGGGTCCGTCGGATAGTCGAACCTCGGATACAGAAGGAGCAATGCAGTTTTCGTCCTGGCCGTGGAACACTGGACCAGCTCTATACCCTTGGGGGAGTCCTGGAGGGTGCGTGGGAGTTCGCCCAACCAATCTACATGTGTTTTGTGGATTTGGAGAAGGCGTTCGACCGTGTCCCTCAGGGGGCCCTGTGGGGGGTACTCTGGGAGTATGGGGTACCAGGCCCCTTGATACGGGCTGTTAGGTCCCTGTACGACCAGTGTCAGAGCTTGTTCCGCATTGCCGGCAGTAAGTCGGGCTCGTTTCCGGTGAGAATTGGACTCCACCAAGGCTGCCCTTTGTCACCGATTCTGTTCATAACTTTTATGTACAGGATTTCTAGGTGCAGCAACGGTGGTGAGGGGATCCGTTTTGGTGGCCTAAGGATCAGGTCTCTGCTTTTTGCAGATGATGTGGTCCTGTTGGCTTCGTCAGAACGTGATCTCCGGCTTTCGCTGGAGCAGTTCGCAGCCGGGTGTGAAGCAGCTGGGATGAGAATCAGCTCCTCTAAATCCGAGACCATGGTCTTGAGTCGGAAAAGGGTAGAATGCCTTCTCCAGGTCAGGGACGAGGTCCTGCCCCAAGTGGAGGAGTTCAAGTATCTCGGGGTCTTGTTCACGAGTGAGGGAAGGGTGGAGCGTGAGATCGATAGGCGGATTGGTGCTGCGTCTGCAGTGATGCGGGCGTTGTACCGGTCTGTCGTGGTGAAGAGAGAGCTGAGCCGAAAGGCGAAGCTCTCAATTTACCGGTCGATCTACGTTCCTACCCTCACCTATGGTCACGAGCTTTGGGTAGTGACCGAAAGAACGAGATCACGGATACAAGCGGCCAAAATGAGTTTTCTTCGCAGGGTGGCTGGACTCTCTTAGAGATAGGGTGAGAAGCTCGGCAATCTGGGAGGGGCTCGGAGTAGACCCGCTGCTCCTCCACATTGAGAGGAGCCAGTTGAGGTGGCTCGGGCATCTGATTAGGATGCCTCCTGGTGGCCTCCCTGGTGAGGTTTTCCGGGCACGTCCAACCGGGAGGAGACCCAAAGGAAGACCCAGGACACGCTGGAGAGATTATGTCTCTCGGCTGGCCTGGGAACGCCTTGGGATTCCCCCGGAGGAGCTGGCTCAAGTGGCTGGGGAGAGGGAGGTCTGGGCTTTCCTCCTTAGGCTGCTGCCCCCGTGACCCGACTCGGATAAGCGGGAGAAAATGGATGGATAAATCGTGATATGATTTTTTTTCCATATTGCCCATCCCCCTACATGAACTGCTCAGAAATCTTTGTTATTGGAGTTGTGTGAAAACAGCAGAAACACCACTCAAACTAGCCGTTAGCTCATCAATCAGATCTAATCCGTTTCTCTAAACTGAGGTTTTCCACAGAGCTAAACAGAAACACGCTCTGAATGACCCTATTCACCAGTGACACCATTAAAGTATCAGAGTACCATTTTAACTTTACTGCTGGTGCTACTTTCACATCAACGGCTGTTACCGCTCATGTCTATATGTACAGCCTCTTCTTGAGACACACAACTGAGCATTATCACAAACCTGCTCAACACAAAACTGTGTTTATAAATCTCTGAATGAGCTCGCTCTAAATCAGATGGTGGTGATCAGCTGTGTTTTTTTTTCTTGAGGTAATGGGAATTCCTGACTGGTGTGAAGTTTAGTCATGGGAACAAAGAAAGGCACTCTCATATCTGGGTCATGCCTCTCTCAGCTCGTTGTCTCCTTTGCTGCTTGAATTTTACAGAAAACCGATCAAGTGTGATGGAAGCCATCTGTGATTGTGGATGTTTGGACTAGTTTTTACAAGACAAGTGGAATGCCCTGGAGAGAGAAACTGGAAGATAAGGGTCATTAGTGCTTATTATGGGAATTTTGTGTTTCATAGGAAATGCAGGAAATTGAGCTTTTAACCTCGGTTTGCAGAAATATTCCATCTTGTAATCCAGTAATCTATGTGTGTGATTACTTTGTAACTTCATGCACTTTCAGTGAGCTTTAGCTTGACCGTGTTTAAAGCTGCATACGGGTCACACACCTAGTTCAGCTGTCATGTGGCATGATTAGAGCTGATAAGTGTGCATGAGTCATGCCCTGATCGTTCACCTCACTGCTAATGAATATGACACAGTCCTCTCCTACTGTGTGTCTAATCAGAAAGTGAGTGTAGGAGGGAAGTCGTGGCAGTTGTGTAATAAGTGAAAATATGGAAGCGTAACGGTGATGAAGCTTTCCTCTTCACACAGCACTCTTTCCATTTATGGGTGTGTTTTTTTTAAAGGAAAAGGGGAACTTCCCCAGCAACTGTTGCTGTTTGGTGTGAATCACCAGCAGGCAGGGGCTAACCTCTCGGGTCTCATGTTGCTGCTATAATTAGCCAGCGGTTAGCAACCGTTTCCCTCCAGTCGTTTGAAAAGAGCAGCTCTGTGCAGGGATCTGGATGGATGGAGGCTGTGGTCCTTAAAGTTAAAGTCCCAAGTCATCATCACACAATGGTGAAATTACATCTCCGCATTTGACCCATCCCCGTGGTGGGGAGCGGTGAGCTGCAGCTGTGGCCGTGCTCGGGAACTATTTGGTGGTTTAACCCCCCAATCCAACCCCTTAGTGCTGAGTGTCAAGCGAGGAGGCATTGGGTCCCATTTTTTCAAGGTCTTTGGTATGAGCCGACCGGGAATCGAACCCTGATCTCCCAGTCCCGGGGCGGACACTCTACCACTAGGCCACCGGAGCTGGTATCATACATAAAATGTCAGAGTTTTTCTTCTTCAGGGGGGCTCTGATGTAGTGGGTGGTGTTTTTTTTTTTTTTTTTTTTCGGCCTCTTCAGAGCAGCCGGCCCCGGCCTGAACAGACCTCCTTTTGTGCCTCGGCCTCTCCGCTGCCCTACAGAGGCAGCCTGTGCCAGTCTCGGGAACACATAAACTTCTGATGAATCTGACTCGCTGGCTGGTTGTGGGCTGCATGTATGGGCAGGGGAGCGTGTAGTGACAGATGTGGGCTGGTGTCAAGTCAGTGAAGTCATGCGTGTATCATGTTGACTGCAGTGATTTGACACCGTCTCCTGAGTTGTCTGTGTCTGAGAATAAGACCTTGCAATGTGGAAGACGTGCTTTCGTTGGGCGCTAGTCATAAGCTGGGGAGGGATACATTAAATAATAAATAAAATAATTTATTTGAAATGCTTTGAGAATGATTTTATGCCTGCAGTCTGCAAATTTACCACTAGGTGGCACTGTGTCACATTCTTACATTCCACTAATGAAGAATAACTAGATTAAAGGTAGTTCACAACTCAGGATGGTGGATGAGACGCATTCCTTCAGATTTTACAGTTGGTCTCAAATGACAAAAATCTGATTACACTGAGATTTATTAGTTGTTTAGAAAAACACATAAACTACTTATCAATGTCTTTAGAATAGAATAGACTTTATTAATCCCACAGGAGGGAAATTCACTCTTTAGGCAGCACATACACTTAGAGAATACACAAAGGCTGTAAGCTATTATTGTAACCTTCAGCAATTAAAAAATGAAACAAATAGAAAATTGGGTTTCTAAGAAGAAACAGCATAAAGGACACAGACATACTACTAATGTGCATTCTGGTATTGCACATGTACTGAATGTTAGCGTGTAGAAGGATAATGCAGTAAAAGTGTAACTGTGGAGTTATACACTCTTACTTTATAATCACATTGCATTTTTGCAGGATTTAACCTTTAAATGAAAACACACATATTAAAATGTGTAAAGTAGGAGATTTTGAGCCATATTCAGCATCAAGCATCTGGATCAGATGCTTCTAAACAAGGAAGAAACTGAGGGTCTGGAGCTCAACTTTATTGTTCAAATCAGGGTAGTTATCAGAGTCAGAGACTCTCTGGTGTCACGCTCTTGACATGCATAAAACCTGCATAGACTCTAGATTCAAACATAATGTCAGATGCACAGTTAGGAAACACGTTTCCCTCTACAATGAAATTATTCCTTTGCTGTCCACACTGATGCCAAAAGTATAAAATAAGATAAGAGGAATGCAAAAATGCAATTAAAACCGAATTTAAATAAATGTAAAGTATGTAGGGTCTATGTACATATCTGTACAAATAACATGCGGGTATGTCAGTGGTCAAATATGGATCCTACACATTGTACAACATTTATTCATGATTGTTAAAAAATCAACAATTCTGATCTCATTATGAACCTGAAACATGATTTTGATTTTTACAAAAAAAATAAATAAATCATCATCTTTTCGTTTGCAAACTGTATGAATTATCAGCAAAGAAAACAAGAACGATGAATGAAAGTCTCTGTCTCCGGCGTGTGGGATGGACTTGTTGGGGTCGTGTGAAGATCCCACACAGTTTCACAGCAACAATAGCAGCAGTATTTGTTTAAAAAGGTTATGATTGCTACACACTGGCAGCATTTTACTGGACTGAGGAGAATGATGCCTTCTACATGTGGAGAAATACTCTGGAACAAACACTCTCTAACCCAGTCTGACAGCTCAAAGACCGTTTGTGATGCTGCAACTGCACTAGCTTGTTTGTTCTGATCCCTTTTTTTATATAAATACTTGCCTCAAGTAACCAATATATTCAGAAAACGAGAATATACCACAAAACCAAACCCATTGTCATCCACTTCTGCAAACTGATTTAGAGCAATTGTGATTGGTGGATGGCTGCGTGTCGGGTAACATTAGATGAGCACACGTTGAGCTCATTTGCCTCCGACATCCCAGCCAGACCTGCGATGTGACTATCATATCAGGAGTTGTAATGTTGATGCTCAAACGTAACATCATGTGCGTCTAAACGACACCACATGTAACTCAGAGGAACGCCATTCCACAGAGCGTGTGCTGCGGTGTGTTTTGCCCTCATTCTGCCATCTTTACTCCCATGGGTTTAGCATTCAGGAGAGGAGGGAATGTTTGTCATGACATGCAGCATACTCACTCAACAGAATGTGGCAGAATTGTTGTCGTAATGATTATTTTGTTGTCTGTTGCTTTGTTTTTACAATCATTTGGAGCTTAAATGAAAATTTAAATACAAATTTAACGAATTGCACAGCCCTAGGAGGGAGAATATGTTTAAAGCTTCTGATGAAACCGAAACTTCCTACATGCCAACCGTTTTGTTTCCTAATGGTGTTTTTCTTCTTCTCGTTTTTCCAGATCCTTAGTTTCATAATCATGATCTGTTATGTTTCGTCTTTATACGGAGGCTACTCCGCCATAGCCATCTGTGAGATGGTCTTGGCCATAGTCTTCTTTGTCATCTTTATGATGGAGCTGGACAAGCAGTTCCAAGTACTCTACTGGGCCTGGAGTGTGAGTTCTCCACAGGAACACACACACACACACACACATGTTTAGATACAATGTTACACGATGCTTGATCTTCCTCTTGTGTGCAGGACCTAATCCGTGCTGGTATTGGTTTCCTCCTTTACCTCATCACGTCTCTGATCTGTGTCATTGGAGGAGCCGGGGATGGAGCTCGCATCGCAGGAGGAGTAAGTAAATTGTGATGTCACAATAAGGAACATTAGAAGAGAATCCCCTCTTACCTGTCGACACTGGAGCAGCCACAGACATCATATATGTAGAAGCCCCGTGGACTGGCGTTGCTTATTGAAGCTGCCATAGTGGCCGGCCGCCATCTTAGTTGGATCTCCATCATGGGCGTCGCACCCGTGGGGGATGTGGGTGTTTTAACACCCACACTTTTTCTAATGAGGAGGCTGAACATCCACACTTTTCCAGCAGTTTTGCTCAAAACTTTACTAACAGTCTGGTCCCTCCGTGTTTCCCCCTCTCCTCCTCCCTTTCCTGTTGATCATTGAAACCCGCACCTCTGCGCACTGGTGTTACGTCAAAAATTCTCGTTAGTTCCATCATTGATATGTTTCTCCAGCTGCTCCGCGCATCCAACTGAAAAAATCGCACGTGCTCATTACAAGCTGCATTCTGAGCGTGCTCTGCTCATACCACAAGAAAACTACAACCTCGTTGAGCTCAAACATCTTATTTGAGCAAATCCAGAGCTTTAAAGGGACTTTATGGACTTTGAAATTTTTATGCTCGCTATTGCCCCCTCAGGCCAAACGTGTAACTGCAGCTTCAATAGTAAGCTCGTGCACGAGGCATGCATGCTGTACTCCTGAATGAAAACAACAGCTGAGTCAGTCCTGCTGCTGATGGCTCTTCTAAATTGTCTTTCAAATCTGCCTCCACACAATTAGCAATGTCCAATACATAATAGAATAGAATAGAATAGAATAGAATAGAATAGAATAGCCTTTATTGATTTTGTACAGGGCACAGTGAAATTGGAGTGCCACTCCCTTTGGTGCAAAACGTAAAAGAATACAAAAAATAATGCAGAAATAATATAAATATAAAATCAACAATAATATGTGCAAATATACACACAGAGTAGCAGCATTAGTTGGGTTCTGTGCAGGTCACTATTGTAAGCAGAATTTTAGCATATTGAGTGAAAAATAGCACATATAATTGTTAGCCTATATAATAATTATAATTGTTATGTAATAATTATAATTGTTTTAATTGTCAGCTTCATCCAGGCCAATGCAAGGAAGTTGGTCAACCTCATCCTGTGATGCACACCTATTGCACAAGACAAATAAATTTTATATAATCAGTGAATAGAAAGTGAGAGTGGGATGTTACTACGGTATTAAAAAAAACAGTAATAAAACATACCTTATTGATATTGGAGGTTCATAATCTGAATCATACGGGTCTAAAGTAGGGATGCACCGATACCACTTTTTTGGAAAACGAGTACGAGTACGAGTACTTGCATTTCAGTACTCACCGATACCGATACTGAGTACTTAATAAAAACATGATTTTAATTTACAGATAACAGCTTTAGTTGTATACTTTAACAAAAAAACAAGGCACTAATTAAGAACATTTATTTAAAATGAAAACTTCTCCCTGCTCTGAGCTGCAGCTGGGGCCTTGGGGGTGGGCACTCGGCGCCTGTGATTAACCCCTTACAAGCCGCTCAAACAGACATTTCTCAGACCGTGGTATCGGTCCCCGGTATCGAGGGACTTTTAACGAGTATGAGTACTTTAGAAAATGTGGTATCGAGGCCGATACCCGATACTGGTATCGGTGCATCCCTAGTCTAAAGCTCCTTCCTTCTCCTTCCAGCTCTAATCTGGAAGTAAAAACAGCAGCAAAACATGATTATATATCCTGACATATAGCCATTGCATTTCTATGAGAATAGTTTGTTACTTACACACTGTTTCCAAACTATTGGCTTGTTCCTCATCTAAAGAGTTCTTTCAGCTCCATCGATTTGATGCTACAAAAACAAACAGAAAACATCAATTACAAAAACATAGGTTATGAATCAAATGATAAAAGCCCTGCATGTTTCTGCATTTACCAAGACTTCTCATAAATGATAACCAGGACTGCTGTATAATTTATTCTCCACATCCAGACACAATTATCCTATCTTCTGTCTCATGAACAGAAGCTGGGATGTTTATGCCCACAAAGTTTTTCTTTTTTGCTCCAACAACACACTCCTCTGGTTATGACTTTTTCTTTCTTGTGCTCCTGGTCTATATTTCCTCTCCACCTGCATGGATCCACCTGTCTGTCGGCACATTTGAGGCTGGTCTGATGCTGCGTGTTGTCAGTCATTGAGGGAACGTGCACGGTGTCGGATAACTCGTCTTTTTTCCTCTCTCTCCTCTTGCCTGGGCTGACGGGAGCTGACGGAGCTGTACGCGCGGCGCACATCATCTCCAAATGTGTCGTTTATGCAGTCCAATGCAGTGAGGACTGTCCAGAGCTTTACATAGGGGAAACTAAACAACAACTACACAAGCGCATGGCACAGCACAGGAGAGCCACCTCTTCAGGCCAAGACTCTGCAGTCCACCTACACCTGAAGGACAAGGGTCACACCTTTGAAGATGACAAAGTCCACATTCTGGACAGAGAAGATAGATGGTTTGAGAGAGGAGTGAAGGAAGCCATCTATGTCAAAATGGAGAAACCATCATTAAATAGAGGAGGAGCACCTACAATGCAGCTTTGAACCAAATTCCAAAACAGTTTCAGTCCAGTTCACACCCTCCTGCATCTAATCAACACAACGACTCACAAACAATAGAGGCTAACGATGCTAACGACTCATCAAGAGGTAGGGAGGAGGGGCATTCACAGGCAGATGCTGCTCGTTGAGCAACAATAGACAGCTACAGTTTATAAGATCGACCCTCCCATATTCCAGTCAGAATTGACAAAGCTCCTCGGATGAGAAGCGAAACGTCTTCAAGAAACCAAAGAAGTCCAGTTGCCTTCATTTGAACCCCTTGGAGTAACGGTACTCATCCTACCCTGGAAAAAAGTCCCAGTGCGCTGAGAAGTAAAAATAAGAATAAGACTAATATTAATATCCTGACCAGCACTGACTCTGATGGAGACACGCTAAACAAGCAGCCTAAAATGTTCCTATGATATACGTAAGCCCCCGGTTTGCTTTGAAAGCACCCACAACCCTAACCCCACACGTATTTAGTAATAATTTCTTACCTGTCCAGCAACAATGATGCCAACTGCGGGTCTTTTGTCTCAGCATTTTCCACTTCTCAAATGCCGGCCGGACCGATGTTTATTTTCGTTCTTTGTCTTTGGCGACCAGAGTCGAGTTTTGCCCTTTTTGTGGCGCTGGAATACACTCTTGGGTTCTTTGTCTTGTTTGGGGTCTGGGCTGGAGTTTCGCTGGTGCTTGAAGCAGCTCTCTTCTTGTTCTTGGCTGAATCAGCTACCGAAACCACCTCTCGCTCTACCGCTAAGCTACAGCTAGCAAACAAACGCTGCGGGCGCGTGAGCGCACATGACGTCATCACGCATTACGCTGCCTCTGGAGGACACCGGGGAAGCCTGCTTGCTCGACCCGAGCAAGATCTTTTCTGTGAGTTTACAGGCCTACAGAGGCAATCACAGTAAAAATGCCAGGGCTCATTCTACAGGACCAGGGCATTGCAGGAGAATGTATGAGGAAGAATTTTAAATTTCTATACTTGTATTAGCTGTTAAACTTCCACATTGTCCCTTTAAGTGGGCCCCTCCCGATATATGCAGAACACGCGCTCCATGAGGGACCTCGTTTTGTGCACAAGTACTCATTCTCCAAATGCGCATCGCTGTTGCGCGCCGTGCGCACATCACCGTCAGCTACCGTTAGCCCAGGCAGGAGGAGAGAACAAAGAGACAAGGTGTCCGACACCGTGCACGCTCCCGCAACGATTGACCGCAGCAGCATCTGAACAACCAGTGGTCAGATGTGCCGACAGGCAGGTGGAAACATGGAGGTGGAGATGCTTCCAAATGGATGAGAATAAGCACAAGGGAAAAAAGTTAGAACAAGAGGAGTGAGCTGCACTTGAAAGTGGGAATGTTGATAAAAAAGAAAAACTTTGTGAGCATAAACATCCCAGCTGCTGCTGATCATGAGACAGAAGACACGATGATTCTGTCTGGATGGACTGGAGAATATTTCACAGCAGCTGATTATTTATTAAATGTTTTGTTAAATGCACAAACCTTCACTTCTACCCTGTTGTCTCTGGTTCACAGCCTTTCAGTCCAATAGTATCCTATAATTGGCTGTTGTAGTCATATTTACATCAATTTCATTTGATCATTTCCCATTGAGAGCAAAACAAATCTTAATCTGCTTGTCTGGTAGATTTCTGGTCATAACAGGGCCGATGCTGAAGTCTGAACTTAACCCTAACCCAGCTGCTTCTGCTGAGTGAAGCTTGAGGCTCATCAAAGGCACAAGAACACCTGAGTGGCAGTAATTGAACCTAAAAGGTGAAACTAATCTATGAGACAGACTCATTCCAGATGTTTCAGCCTTTATTTGTTATAATAGTGATGATTATGGCTACAGCTGATGAAAACCCCACATTCAGAATCTCAATTAAAATATAGTGCAAAGGTTCAATATTCTAGACTCAAAGTGTCACACTCTAATCAGCTGATGAATCCAGAACACCTGCAGAGGGTTCCTGAGCCTTTAGATGGTCTCTCAGTCTGAGCTGGATTACTGACATAAGTGGACTTTTACACCAGAATCTCTTTTTTGAGTTTCACCTGTAGACCACATTAGAACTGGCTCTGCTAAAAACTACAACACTTAGATTATTCAGAGCTTAACTAGATTATATTAGACTGATAGCAGAGTCCTTAAAGAACAGTTTGTGATTGGTTAAACCTTTATTTGATCTGTGACAGTTCAACAAATGCAAATTTTAGAACTTTATTGCATCAGACCCACCTTAGGTCTGGTCTAGTGTAAAAACTACAACACGTAGACTCTTCAGACCTGGATTAGATTATTCTACATTAACAGCAGGATCCATAAATTCCAGGTGGTAATTTGTGAAAACTTTAGTTCAAAGAAGGCCACTTTCTTCTTTTTTTATTATGAGTTTGGATTATCATATTAGTAACATGTTTTTCAATTTAATGGGTTGATGTTGAAATTTCAAGAGTTCTGATTGGTCACCCATGAAATAAAACATTTTACATTTTATAATTACAGCAGCTTAAAGATACTGGGGGTGGAAACATTAGTGGGAATTAAACTTTAGGAATTAAAAACTTAAAAAGGGAACCAACTTCAGCTTCATATAAAATAAAGAGCAACAACATAAATAAACAAAAAAAAAGCCAAATGAATGAGAAAAATAATCTAATTTAAAATTTGCATTGCATTCCAAATAAGTTCAGGTTACCAATTTCAGGATAATGCATACTGGTAAAATAGGACAGTGTGTGTAAATACAGATGTGTGTGTGTGTGTGAGTGAAAAGTCTCAACATCCCCCACACTTTTGAGAAGCTTGCAACGCCCCTGGTCTCCATTCGCCCCCAGTGCATTTATTTCTACTGAGGAAGGTGCTTACCCAACTAAAAACACATTTTATCCAGCTTTTTCACAAAATCAGACACATGGTATGGCATGATAATTAAAATCTAAATATAATTAAACAAAATAAATGAAAATATAAAATCCCATCAGGTAGGCTAGAAAAGTCAATAGTAATCCCACATGATCTGTTTTCAATAGTACGCCGGTTGTTACAACCGTAGGCTGCACAAAAACGGGCATAGTTGCTCACTCTGCATTGACTTTGGAGAGTGAGGAGACCCATCCAATATGGCGGCGACGCTGTTACGCTCTCCAGCACCCAATGCGACGTCTATGTATTCATGTCTATGGGAGCAGCAACAGCTCTACTCCAAGCCCCTCCTAGATATCTGAGATCCTCACCTCATAGCAGCCAATCAGGGAGTGGGTGGGGGCGTGGCCAGCTGCAGCTTCTTTCCTTAAAGTGACAGAGCCCTTAAACGGCTCATTCTGGAAGGTCCTGAAACTTTAAAGAATAAAGCTACTGAGATAACTTTATGTGAGAGGGATTCTGAGCGACAAACTTCATAACACGTTTTGCATAGCTCATATAAGTATAAACTTGTTTAATAAAGATGTTTAGTTATTTCATGTGTGTGTGTTTTTATAGGTCTTTGGCTTGATTGCAAGCATCCTTTATGCATACGACACCTACACCACCTACCTGGATATCAAAAGCAAAAGACAGCACACGGCAGCTCACACCGGTAGGAGCAGCATCCAAACACGACTCGGATCTGCCTTCTAATGTCTAAACCTCTTTCTTCATGTTTGCACAGATGACAGAGTTTAAGCTGTCCGATCCACGAGTCTCTGACTAAAACACACCTGCAGCACAGACAGGAGAGCGGCCCGGCGATGATGACGGACTAGCAGGTCAAAGGTTAATCACAACTGTACAGAGCAAATGCATGAGATGTATTAAGGGGCCGTGCCTCAGAGGAACATGAAACACACATACACACACACACACAGACCAAGTGAGCGGTACTGTAGATCTGTGCCTGGATGTCTTCTACATGACGAATGTCCCTCCTGATGTTTTTTTTTATTCCAACCTCATTGGTCGTCGGACTAAAAAGGGAACTCTGCCAATAACAGGTAACCTGAGAGTGACTGATGTCACCAGGAAGCTGGTCTAATACGTTTTCCTGCTGATGAAGTTCTGCTGTAGCTGTTATCTCAGTAGTGACTAAAACATTAGAGAATGATGTTCTGGTTTAATCTTTCACACTGCTGTTTATTATGGTGCTTTACTGTCACACGTAATTCCTTCATTCTGCTTGTTTTTATGTTTTATTCCTGAATCCTAAACATTTGAGGTGATTTGAGTTTTACTAACGGGGGGGGGCTTAGTGGATCATTAACCCTTGAGTTGCAGTGTCATTTATGTTGTCTCTTCTGATTCTTGCTCAGGTTCTGATTTATTATTATTTTCATATGAGTGTAACACAGTTTGTTTAAGCTGCAGGATATTTTTCTGTTGATCTTTTGTACTGCCCACTCAAGTATGGAGGTGTTTTTGCAGACATGTTCTCTTTTGTGGAGGTAGATGATGACAAATCTGTAAAGAAAATAAGTTGAAGCATTACTGCAGTTGTTTCCTCCACCTCAACCCTTATGTTGGTTATTTGCAGTAAAACTTTGTCTTATACTGACTTTTGTTTTTCTAATAAATTTTTAAAAGTGTGCAACTTGTCATTTTAAAATTCAAATCAGCTTTGCTTTGAGAAATAAAGCCATAATTACCACAAACAGGGTGTGCTTGAATCTTTTACCATTCATTTATTTTCAGATCATATCATTTAAAACTGGTTGGATTGATGGATCTGGACTCTAAATTGTCTTTTTTCTCATTGCCACTAGATGGAGGCAACTCTTCTAACATCTGTGACGTTTAGTGCAGCTTTCATCTGTGGCTCCTAAGTTCTCTGGATTTTTATTTGTTGTAGTTTATCGTGATCCCCCTAGCTTCCATGAGACATTTAATTTATTAAGTCCTCTGGCCTGGGTCCACTTCCTTTTAATGATGATGAATTCTCATGTTGTTTCAAAGTCCTGCACTGGTATTATAATCTCTTCGATCAGATTTTATTTGTATAGCACCCTCCACAGCCTTAAGGTGCTGAACACTACATAAAAACATAGAACAATTAAAGGAGGATAAAAATGGCATAAGAACAATAAATAGATAAAGACATGTTAGAGCATTAAAAGCAATGCAAAATAAAAACCAAACAAACAATAAGCCAGTGTCAACGATCATGTTGGGGGAAAGCTAACAAGTAAAAATGGGTTTTCAAGCAAACAGCTGAAGAGATGGAGCCTGCTTTACTGCCAGAGGGAGCTCGTTCCAAAGGGTTGGTGCCATTACCGAGAAGGCCCGGTCCGCCCTCAATCTCAGCTTAGAGCGTGGGACCTCCAGCAACTCATGCCCAGCATGTCGAGGGGCCGGGGTGGGGACACGCCTGTGTAGTAATGCAGCCAGATATGGCACAACACTGCCCTGCAGAGCCCTGTACTCCTACAGAAGAATCTTAAATCTCACCCTATAATACACCAAGAGCCAGCGCAGAGAAGCTAGCACAGGGGTAATGTGGTCCCACCTTCTAGTGGAGCCGTGCAACTGCAGCCTGACTCAGTTCATCATGTAATGAATCACAGTAATGGAGGCGGGATGTGATAAAAGCATGCACCACTATTTCCAAATGGGCTCTTGACAACTCTCGTTATAATAAACCCTCCAAAACACATCAGCAAAGACTGAAGAAGTTTATTCTTTTTTGCTGATTTAAAGCATTTGTTGGATTAAGAAATATCTACAGTGAAATATCTTCCAGTGAAACTGGAAAAATGAGAACATGGAGCAAAAGTCTATGTCAGTAATCCAGTTTAGACTGAGAGACCATCTAAAGGCTCAGGAACCCTTTGCAGGTGTTCTGGATTCATTAGCTGATTAGAGTGTGACACTTTGAGTCTGTATTAAACCGTTTCATAATATTCTAATAGTCTGAGATTTTGAATGTGTGGTTTTCATCAGAAGTAGCCATAATCATCACAGTTATAACAAATAAAGGCTGAAATATCTGGCTTTGCATGGAATGAGTCTGTGTCATAGGTTAGTTTCACCTTTAAGGTTGAGTTACTGACATAAATGAACTTTTGCACCAGATTCTAATTTTTCCAGTTACATCTGTATGTAAACGAGCTCTGCTACAGGTGAAAGTTTGAGGTTTTTACTTTTACAGTCAACAGAAAATGGAGCTTAATGGAATATTTCACACAAGTAGATGTTATTGATTTAATGTAGTGGAAAGCTGGGCTGTGGAAACAACTTGCCCCTAAAATAATTAAGGCTGAGAACAATTAACGAAGGTAAAAAAATTAATGATAAAATAATAAAGGGTAGTAAAAATATGAATCACAATTAGTTTTTTAGTCTTTTACCATTGAAACATTAATGTTATGACGATGAAACAAAACACGCCTCCTATTGGCTGGTTCCAGGTAAAGCTCTAAGTCCCGCCCACTTAATTTAAACATATTTTTATGACTAAAAAACAAAAAGTACACCTCGTATCCTTTTCTCAGATAGCCTCCTGTGGATGCTCGTGGTTCTAGCTGTGTGATCAAATATTTTCTCCTCGCATGTTTTGCTTGAATGACTTGATTTAAAAACACTGCGCAGGTGAGTTGGCAGGGCTTTTTGCCCTTACATCCCTTCCATGAAGACTTACCTGATGACATTTTTGAGTAATTCCAATGAAGTGTGTCATTTTTTTCCTGAGCATGTTGCAATGCTGCAATTTCATCTCTGAGATGAAACACGAGACAGAAAATCAGTTCCTTCTACATCTGGCTCAACTAAAGATGTGTTGTAGTGGTTATGTCTTTAGCCACCAGGTACAAAATGAGCCAAAATTCCAGAGCTCTGCTGAATTCATCAAGAGTTTTGGTATCAGAAGAAGAAGAAGCAGAAGCATATCCGGTAGTTGTTTACTAAATGTAGTTTCCTGTAATACATCCTGAATACATCACCATAAAAGGCAGCAGGGTAATGACTGACTCACCACCTGACATACAAACACCCACAGCTATACAATTAGCCTTTGGCTTAGTAAAAAAGATTCAGCCAATAGTTTGACTAATCCATTTCTTAAGTCCAAAAACTCTGCAGTTAATAAAAATCACATAACCGAATGCAACCCAAAATGACCCCTCATTGGTGTTTTGCCAGGATTCAAAACACTGGATTGTAGCATTTTATTCTGTCTTGTAATGTTATTTTTAATTTACAGCTAAATCCCATAATCCTGTCCACTAAATACTAGGTTAATTTGATTATAATAGTTTGTTTTTTCAAACCTGATCAGGAAAAAGAACCATCCTGTGTTTTCTGTTGTATCAGAGCACCTCTCTGAGGTTTCCTGTTGCATGCAAACGCTGCATTGAGCCCTTATTGGTACAGCTGACCACATGAGGAAGCTCCATTAGCTTGTGAGTGCAGCTGCATGATTCAGAGTGGACCCCCCCCCCCCCCCCCCCCCCCCCAACAAACTTAAGAAAAACAAACCAGAAGGTGATTTTGAATCATCTCACTAGTGCATTTTAGATGTCATAAGTTTGAATTTGAAAATAATTCAGTGATTTAAATTCAATATTAAATGTTGATATGACCATGTGTATTTATATTTAATGTGTCCAAATGGCAACAAATATGTAGAAACTGATTCATTCACACAGTGTTCCAAAAGATTACGTATGGGGCAGCAGCAGCAGCAGCTCAGGAGGTAGAGCGGGTTGTCCAGTAATCCAAGGGTTGTAGGGTCTATCCTGGTTCCCAGCAGAGAATGCTGCTGTTGTGTCCTTGGGCAAGACACTTAACCCACATTACCTGCTGGTGGTGTTCGGAGGGACTGGTGGCTCCTGTGTTTGGCAGCCTTGCCTCTGTCCGTGTGTCCCAGAGCAGCTGTGGCTACGATGTAGCTCATCACCATCATGTGTGAATGTGTGCGTGCATGGGTGAATGAATGATTGTGTTGTAAAGCGCCTTGAGGGGTTCTAGGACTCTATAAGGTGCTATATAAAATACAGGCCACTTACCATATGTAAATTGTATTAAGGTGAAATTCATGGCTGATTCACACACGGGTTTGTTCAGATAAACAGTAAAGCACCTTCTAGGGTTCTACAACCCCCCAAGGCGCTTTACCACACAACAGCTGTTCATGGACACACTGACAGAGGGAAAATGATGTTTCTGCTGAGCACTGGAGAGCAGCTGCTAAAGTGCCTGTGGTGCCTCTGGAGTCCCACAAACATCAAGGAGTGTGTGAAAATGATCTGTGAAAAGATAGCGGGGTTTCTGGTCAACCACTTTCTTCCGTTGTACAAAAGGAAGAACTGTGTTTTTGGTAACAACCCCTCTTCATGCATGATAAAGCACCATTTTCACGCTACAAGGAGTACCTCTACATCAGTGGCTGCTCTGGGGGTGATGAGAGAAACTCCAGAGAGGCCCCCATCCTCCATAACCTCAAACTTATTGAGAACATTTGGAGCCTCCTCACAAGCAGAAGATCTTCGAGGGTGGGAGGCATGTAGTTCACGTCCAAACAGCAGCTCTGGGAGGATATTCTGACATTCTGCAAAGAAACTCAAGCAGAAAAACTCCAAAAACTAACAAGTTCATGGATGCTGCTATCAAACATCTGTCCTTTCAGCAGACAATGTGGACTAATTCAGGGTTTCTCAACCCTGGTCCTCAGGGCCCCCTGCCCTGCATGTTTTCCATGTCTCTGCTTCAGCACATGGCTGCAGAAGCCTGTTAATCACTCACTCATTTGTGTCAGGTGTGTGGCAGCAGGTAAAACACTGGTGTTTGAAAGGGCAACATGGAAAACATGCAGGGCAGAGGGCCCTGAGGACCAGGGTTGAGAAACCCTGGACTAATTCATATTTCTAGCCAAAAACATAAAGGTTGCATGTACCTGAACAAGATAAGAACTTGCTGGAACTTGAAAAGTTACATTTAAGGAAATATGGAAAGTTAATTTCCGAAAGAAAGAAAATAATTCTATTTTTTTATAGTTTAGTGTTCTGTCAGTTGCAGCTGAGGAAGACAATGTATTGATGTTGCAATTTCCTACAAAGACAAATTTATATAAATAAAAACATCTGGAAAAATTGACCTCATGGTAAACTTGCAGGAAGGCTGCAGGTAGTATTTGAACCAGCAACCTTGTTGCTGAGAGGCAACTGTGCAACTAACTGCTCCTCTATGCAGCTGAAGCTTCAGACAGTCAGGAAAAAATACTGATAAAACACTTTAAGCCTTTATTGTGCACATTAGGTCCTAATTATAATGATAAAATCAATAAAATACTTTTTTTATTGATTTGGGGGGAAATGAACAATGATGTTAAAATCTTTATTCAATAAGTAAATGTGCTGGTTTATTTTTGTTTATTTGTGTTTTGTTCCAGTTCAGATTCTGTTTCTATAAATCAAAAATTAAAATTAAGATAAAGTACAACAAACCCGTACTGATGGGCTCACCTCGTTGCTTGGTGCGTTGTGAGTTGGGTGGTAGCCAAAAGTGGGGACCTTGGCTGTCTGATCCTTGGCTACAGAAGCTGGCTCTCGATACATGGAATGTCACCTCTCTGGGGAAAGTGCCTGAGTTGGTGAGCAAGGTTGATGAGATCCACCCAGAGTTCCTTAAGACTCTACATCAGGGGTCTCAAACTCAATTTAGCTGGGGGGCTGCTGGAGGTAGAGTCTGGGTGAGGCTGGGCTGGTTTTCAACAAGAAAAGCAATGTTAAAAGTATGGTTAAAACAAAATAACTGAGACAATTAATAGAATGATGGAATGGAAGCTTAGATGTTGTGTAGCAGAACCTTACTTAAGTGTCTTAGAACCTTGTGATGTCTGGGTTAAATCAATCTGTATGGTTTAACAAATTATCAATTAATAAAATCATCTGACACCAGTGTGCAGAGTCTACGAACCTATGTGTAGAGGTCCTCGTTCAATCCAGGGGGTCAGAGAAGTCAGTACGGACAGGTGGCGTTGACCTCTGGTACTGGAGCCGTAGCTTTGAACCCGTCTGGTCTGGGGTACCTCCCAGGTGACTGCAGGAAGCTGGTGGATCTATTTGGTATCTGATGCAGCTTGCAAAGAAGGTTTTGATCTTGGTGTCAAAAAGGGAGGACGGTTCCTTATGCGTCGCTGACCCAGTCGGCCGAACCGGGTAGCTTAGCTAGAATTCTTAGTCTCTGGAATTTCTTTTAGAATTCTTGTCGAACCCTTTTCGAGCTGTTTCCAAAACTCTGCATTGTTCAGGGAGTGAACTCGCTTTCATCAACTGTTGTTTATTAATTTGGACGAATCAGAATCAGTTAAGTGGACGTTATCAAAATACCTCAGACATAACTCCTTTCTATAACGCTTAAGGAGATTTATCCATCTTAATGTGGAGTAACTCCTATTAAACCTTAATGTGACGTGAATATGTTAAACATTCATAATAATATTATTAATGTGTGAATATACTGCTAGATTAACATTAACTTCAACAAATACTAATCTGGTGTAATTTAAGATCTTAAATACATCCTTTTAAACATTCATGTTAACCCCATCATTCATTATTATAGTATTAGACACATTATTAAAACATTTTAGACTTAAACATATTGTCCATTCAATAAAATATGATTAACTTATAACTTATAAAGTCCTTTTATGAGGCAGAAAAGATAACCCTTATTCAAAGAAGATAAATAAGAAGTCTTGTGTCTTCTCAGCGTCTTGATGTCTTGTGATATGCCACAGGATGAGTTAAGAATAGTGGGTCAAGACCATAGATACTCATATCTGTACCATGATGTCAGTGTATCCTGTAAGGTAAAAGTAACTTCTGTCATGTTGATGAAATACATGGCCTTTTGGTACGTTACACTAATATTCACTTTTCAAGGACATTTTGTCTCTTCACCTATAAAAAACATCCTTGTGAAAACTCTAAATGCTGATGTGTTTATCCAGTTCTTTAATTTAACAAAAGAACATTTTCCAGCCTTGTAATCATGAGACTATTCAGCAGCCACCCACAGAGTATAATGGTTTGCATCACATCCTGCTTTAAATCTTTTGCTCAATGAGGTGAAACTGAACAGTCAGAGACACTAGGCTTTCCTGCACAACTGTCTGGAAGTAGGTTTGATAATCAGCTATTGTTGGCTCTGTAAAGTGAATTATTCTTTGATGGCTGATCCAACAGGGTCCGGTTCTGATGCAAACTGCCTGGAGAGGCTGAAAAGTTTCATCAAAACCCAGAAAGGATTCATCCTTGCAGCAGAAATAGTGAGTGTTCTCATCTGTGGCTGACTTTTCCACGCAGCTTGATTAGAAACTGTAGAGATGTGTTAACTAAAGTGTGACTGCAGCTAAATTATTTTTCAAATGTTTTAAATGAGTTAATGCTATAAAACAGTTTTTTTTACTTGGAGGTTTTGTCATGAATGTGGTGAAATCTTGTGATGTTTTAAAAAAATGTTTAGTTTCAGCCAGGGTTCGAATTACGGGGCGCTAAAGGGAGCCCGGCTCCCCTGAAAGGGTGACGAGCTCCCCTGGAAGGCCTCAACTTACACACCCAGGGGGAGCCCGAAAAAAGATCCAGTTTCTACATATATTACATTATTTATTTGGACTCTCATCGTAGCAGGTCTTTTTTTGGGCGGAGACGATGGAGAGCGACATAGCGCTGATGCGCTCAGCCGGGCAGCTGCGTCCTGCGCACGGCCACAGTAACATTCTCAAAGTGGCGCCACCAAAAAAACATAATTAACACACGATCGTTCATGTTTGCTCATACTTTCTGTCTTTCATTTGTGCCTGACACGCTCCGCTGCTGCAGAGCTCATCTGTCGTGCTTCGGTGACTTCACCTCACTGGCGCGGCCACGCAGCGCACATTCCGCTATTATAAACAACTTCCTAAAATTGAATGACTGGAAAACTGAGTTGATTCTGTTCGACTTAAAGATCAATGGTCACTCAGCACTGACCTCATGACCTTCATTTAAGGCAGTGTAACCAGTCTGGGTGTTACATTGGATGCTAGCCTTACAATGACACTGCAAATAAACATGGTGATAAGGTCATGCTTCTTTCAACTACGCCAACTGTCACATCTAAGATCAATCTTGAAAAAACCACACCTGGAGTCTGTACTGCATGCATCTATTACATCCAGACTAGACTACGCAAACTCCCTCCTGATTGGTGCCCTGGCATCAGCCTTAAATCGCCTGCAGGGTGTCCAGAATGCGGTGGCTACACCACCCCTATTTTAGCTGCTCTTCATTGGCTACCAGTTGAATTCAGAGTTTAAGATCTTACTTCTTGCATTCAAAGCCTTGAATGGTCTGGCACCAACCTACCTGCGTGATCTTCTGGTGCCTTACATGCCACCCCGACCGTTGAGGTGGGCCGACCACCTGCTTCTTTGTACTCCAAAAATGAGATACAAGAAAAGGGGTGAACGTGCCTTTGTGTATGCAGCTCCGGCACTCTGGAATGTCCTACCACTAGAGGTGCGCCAGACATCTTCTGTGGCTGCTTTTAAAGCAAAGTTAAAAACCCACTTCTATGCCCTGGCTTTTTTATGACTGTTTTTTATTGTTTTATGATTGTTTTTAATCTGAGAATTCCTTAAATTTCATTATGACTGGGTTAACTATTCTCTCATTGTTTTTAATGTTTTTTAATGTTTTTGTTGTACACTTTTATTGGTCTCCAAATTTGTTGAAATGTTGTATGCTTTCTTTTTTACCCTTGTTGTACAGCGCTTTGGGCAGCTGACACGCTGTGGGAAAATGCGCCAAATTAAATAAAATGGTATGGTATGGTTTTTTTGCGGTCGACAGATCTTTTTGATCTGCTAATTTCAAAAGTAACTCATGAGTTGAAAATGAAGAAGCCAGGCAGCAGTTTTTCTGGAGGATTGAGAGGAGATGCATGTAAGATACAGACAGGACAGGAAAATAGTCGCATAAAAAAACAAAACAAAGTGCTTGAAAAGGAAAATGTAGTAACAAGCTACACGCTTGTAACTTTATAATAATAATAATTTATAAGTAATAAATATGTATTTGATACAATTCAGATTGCCTTCAAAAGTCAGTCCCACACCCAAGGCCGTTTCAAGGCCTTTTGGGGAGCCCACATAAGCACAATAAGCCACATTAGAAAGGTTACAAAATTTCTACAGAAAATTATTGGCTCAGAGGTTGGGTGGAAACTGTGATACACGCTTTTATTACTTCTCGCCTGGACCAGGGCTGGACTGGGGCAAAAAATCAGGCCGGGCATTTTGAGCCGAGACCAGCCCACCTGCTATTGAAGTAAAAACAATGACGCCTATTTTTTACACCAGCTCTCTAACCCTGGTCCTCGATATTCCATGTCCATCATGTTTTAGTTGTTTCCCTGCTCCAGCACAAAAACGGCTTATTTTGCTGCTTAACGCAGCAAAACATCAACAGACCAAGAAAAACTGCTGATAACCAGCTGCTCGTTTTAAGTGACTTAAAGAAAACAGTAAAGCAGAATATAAAATTAGTCAGAAAACTAAGGTGCCATGTATGCCCTAAAGATCACACACACACACACACACACACACACACACACACACACACACACACACACACACACACACACACACACACACACACACACACACACACACACACACACACACACACACACAGAGATAAGCAGAGAGTTATGGTGTCACCCTGTAGGTTTTTTAACTGGCTGATCACTCAATTCTCCTCCACACATGTCAGATGGAATTAATAATTATTTCATAATATTTTAAGCTTAGAAACTACAACAATAAAACAAATATTGATGTAATGTTTGACTTTAATTAGATTTTATCAGAATTTTCTCAGAATAATTATTCACAGGGATTATTTACTGAGTGAAATGAGTTGCAGGATTTTTTAGTAAACTCATTTAAAAATGAGTCAGTCTTTTAGATGAGCCTTTGAAAAGAACTGATCCTCCAGATCCATTAAAAGAGCCACGAATCCCATCTACAGGTGAGACTCGAAAAAGGTTAATTTCACGCTAAAGTTAATTTATTTCAGTAAAAGCAAAAGGACCCAAACCAAGTTCTGAGTACTTATATGAGTAGCTATACTTTTTTAGACATTTCTCTATTTAAAATCCTCGTTTTATTGATTTCATGTAATATTCTAATGGGGTTTTCATCAGCTGTAAGCCATAATCATCACAGTTATAACAAATAAAGGCTTTGTAGGTAGTGAGTCTGTCTCATAGATCAGTTTCACCTCTGGATCGCTGACATTAACCAACTTTTGCACCAGATTCTCATTTTTTGAGTTTCAGCTGTAATTTCACGAGGAAAGAAATAAAACAATGTCCTGATCAAAAAGCAAAACACAGCAGGCGCTTGACTCACACACACACACACACACACACACACGCAGGAGGCTGTACTCACTGTTGTTTCTTCTACACAGCAAAAGAGGGAAATCCAGTCTCCCCGTTCTGTTCTCACAGGGAAATTTTCAGATGAATCTGACGCGCGGCTGAACTACCCGAACCGGAACCGCTCACTAACTGAATTTAAACATGATGTCACGACTGGACTGGAACTGAACTGAGCAGAGCACAGCGTGAATAGGGATGTGGCGTGATTGTTACGACCCACACGCGGATTGAACTGACGCTGGGTCTTAGAACAGACACGCAGTCTGGATGTTGGGCTGAGGGGAATGAAGGCTGGAGATGGGGTTATGGGGCTGGATTAGGACTGGAGGTGGAGGAGAACTGAGGAGATCAGAACAGGGTTGTGACACATGACGAATGTTTTAAAACAACAATCCAAGGAAGTTGAGTTGCGTACGGCCACCTGTGCCTTTTCTTCTCTTGCTAGTACTCCAAGCATTACTGAACTAAAGGCTTATTAGCTTTTCCCACTAAAAAGTTAGCTAAACTAGGGCTGTGTCCAAATCCAGGGATTGCGTGCTCATGAGTTCGGATTTTAAGACCAGTGACGTCACAGCGCCGCGTCGAAGACCGTCCAAATTCCAAGAATGCTCAGAATGCGGTCTTGAAATGCGTTCTTCTTTTCCCCGATTTTGAGAACGGGTGCGGTGTAGTCTCCGTGGTCTCCTCACCTCCATAATTCCCGTGATGCACTGCGGGATTGATTTCTGTAGAAACGGGACGCACAGCAGTAGAGCAGCAGGACGACTAGTTTATTCAAATGTGACTGTAGAAAAAGTAAAAGCCTGAAGTGGTTGTGTTTTTAGGCCTTTCCCATTCTCATTAGGCCTGTAATGTGTTTTTGTATTCTTGTTCGTCATTACAGTTCATAAAATTGGTAAATCATAAATCATAACATAAATTATATAATTAACCGTGAATAATCCAGCATCGTGGATCCATATTTTGTAATAGATTTTCTTTAAGCAGTTGCTAGGTGACAGGAGTAGGGGCGGGACTTTTATTTAAGGCTAGAACGTCCACATTCACAGCTGTTAACATCCGGTCTAAGTGGTCACGGAAGAACACGTTCTCCTGAGACCAATGAGGACGGGTACTCAGAAGCATGCAATCCCTGGATTTGGACACAGCCTAGAAGTTTTGTCGGTGATGACGTCTATGAAAATGATTGGATGAACAGATTTCCCAGCATGCTTTGTTTTTATAAATTGTTGAAATAAAATAAAATAAATGAATTATGATTCATTTTTACTGGCAACAAATGTAACAATATCATTACTGACACGAGAAATGCAAAACCTGAAGAAAATGAAAGGATGACATTTATAAACTAGCTTCAGTTTGATGGAGAGCTGCTGCACCATGATGGAGAAATGGAGTTGGCTGATATGAATATCAGGCAGTTTCGACGTTGCGTCGCATCAGAAATGCCGCGTTTAAGCTGTATTATTAATAAAAATACAGAAACGCTTGGGCTCAAACTGTTATTAATATTATCTGATAAACCCCTGACACCAGTAGACAGGGCCGGCCTGAGGATAATCTCGGCCGGCCGGGCGGTCCGAATAAAAATTAACAAATAAGCGGCTCGATATTGTTTAATAAATTACAGTCAGCCGGCGCAAAATTACCGTCGGCGCAGCGGGCAAATGCCCGCCTTGCCCTATGGCCAGTCCAGCCCTGGCCTGGACTATGCAAACTCACTACTTATTGGTGCTCCTGTTTCAGCGCTGAACCGGCTGCAGACTATGCAAAATGCTGCTGCTAGGTTTTTAACCAACACAAATAGATGCTGTCACATTAACCCGGTTTTGGCACATCTACACTGGCTGCCAGTGACTTTCAGAATTCGTTTTAAGATTCTATTATTCGTACGAGAGTCCTCAACGGTCTCGGTCTTTAAGTCTAGACTGAAGACTCACTTTTATGATTTGGCCTTTGGACAATGACCTCTTTTATGCTTGGTTTTACTGTTTTGAGATGTTGTTTTTATTATCAGGGCTGTTCCAATTTTTGGAGTGCTAGTTTTTATTGCTTTTACTAGTCCTATGGTTGATTTGACCATTTTTATTGAATTGTTGTGATTGTCTGTTTTCTGCCTTTTATTGCTTGATTTGATTGATTATTACAATTAGCCTTTCGCCGGCCCCGCCCCCAGAACGGCTATTGTCCAATCACACATCATAGCAACCGTTACTATCCGACAACTCCAAACAAGATGATGAAGCTAAGCCTAATTTATAGCATTAGCCTTGATAGTAGTCGTGTCCCCTTCGTTTCCCTTCAGAACCTCCTCATCGAGCTCAACCAGCAACAGCCAAGCATGAGTGCTCCCCCCGCCCGCGGCTGGGCAGAGGTCCGCCTCCCAGACTATCCAAGACCCTTTTAGATAAGACACACCGTGCCGGCAAATCAACATAATATTGCCTCAACCGTGTGTCTTATAAATGCACATTAAGCCTTGGCGCAACAGCGGGTGGTGTCATGATCACGTGATGAATTAATGCCGAGCTCCGGCCGGCAACTATTGAAAATGGAAGTAAACACGGGCTTAAGTTTCTTTTTGTTAACAGAACCAGCTGAGATGATAAACTGGAGCGATGCAGAGCACCGGGAGCTTTTAGAGCTGCCTGCAGCTCAGATCATCTGACAGACATCTAACAGCTCACAGGGACACCGCATCGCCGCCACCGCTCACCGATCCACGTGTCCCCGGACTCCGCCTTCTCCCGAAACTCCAAACTCCTTGTTCCCTGCTACGCTTCGCTCAGCGGAGCCGACACTAATGTATCCCTCCACTGCATACTGCTGCATACTGTAACCCTTTTGCCTCGATCTGGATGATATTGAGGAGGAATTGCTCCATCTGTCTACTTCTTTCCATCGCGGAAATCTGCAGAGCTGCAGTATTTGATCCACTTATTGTCGGACTTGGCAACAGTAACTAAGGGGGGCGGGGCTTGGTGAAAGGTCAATTGTTTATTCTGCTTGTTTTCGACTGTAAGGCGCTTTGTTCAGCTCTCATGCTGTGTTTAAATGCGCCGAACAAATAAACTGGTATGGTATGGTATCCTGTTGAGTTGCCGGTTTGATCCCTGGCTCCGACCGTGTCATTCATTGTGTCCTTGAGCAAGACCCTTCACCCTCCTTGCCTTCTGGTGGTGGTCGGAGGGACCGGTGGTGCCTGTGTTCGGCACCCTCGCCTCCATCAGTGTGTCCCAGTGCAGCTGTGGCTACATTGCAGCTTATCACCACCATTGCGTGAGTGTGTGTGTGAATGAGTGAATTACCATAGTTTGGAGTTTTATTTCATAAAAAACTGATAATTTCTGGATATTAATAATTCTTTTTCCTATTTGCTGTTTTGTTTCCATCTTAGGTTCTCAGTTTGGTAATCATCATCTGCTTTGCTTCTTCTCTGCTCGGAGGCTTCGTTACTTGTCCCACTGTTGAGATATGCAGTGCCTCGATCTTCTTTATTGTCTTTCTGATGGAGTTGGACAAGCATATCAATTTTGTCAACTGGGTTTGGAGTGTGAGTTCTCCACAGAAACACAAACACCAAAGTTTAGCTGCAAAGTTTTATGGTGCTTCAGATTCTGCTTCCCTCGTCTCTGCAGGATCTTTTCCGCTCTACAACTGGCTCTGTTGTGTACATCATCACATTCATCATCTGTATCACCATGTTTTGGGACAAAGCTCTCATCGCAGGGGGAGTAGGTTATAAAAAAATGAATTAAACTCATTTGGAATTTGTCCATGCTAATGCTGGTTTTACTGTTAGTTTGTTGGATGGATGAGTACAAAAATTCCCCAAAATCTCACAAAGTGGAATGAAAAACCGCTTGAAGGGTGAGGGGGCTTTTTTAGTTGCAATAAACAGCAGCGTATGCAAAATAGTCGATTTCTCTAGTATTTGATAGTATGAACTCTCTTTTTGAATGCTTTTAAAGTAATTGAGATGTTTTTCTAAGGTGCTTAGCTTCTTTGCTGGGATCCTTTTTGGATACGACACCTACACCATCTGCCTGCAGATCAAGAGTATGCGGCACACAACAGCAATCACAGGTTGGTTCAGCAGCCATGATCCTCCCAAAAGGTTTCCCACGATCCCAAGCTACTTTGCTTTATATGAGGATTTTTATTGTTAGAATAGAATAAAGTAGTTTGAATGAAAATGATCTGAAATGATTTTGTCTTTACAGGTGTAGCGTAGGTAAAGACTAATGCCTAAAGGTCATCAGACATGAAGTGTCCAGCAAAGGTCTTCTGCCTACCAAAACCATCTCTACACGCTTGTCATCTGGGTATTCGTCATAACAGGCTGGTTTCCTGCCTCTGTTTACCCGTGTCTGCAGAGCACAAGGTCTTCCAGATGGAGACGGAACTCTCATAAAATTATCTTATTTTTGTCTCATAAAATGATTTCTTTCACTTTACTGGTTAATTACAATCATATTCTGTTCTATCTACAAGGAATGTTTTATCTAAAGTGATTTTAATGTCTTGACTGCTTCACAGTAATGAATGAACCAACATCTTTGTTTATTCTTATATCAGATCCTAAATACCACAAATGAGTCTACTTGATGAATTTAATAATAGTTTATCAGAATATTCACATAATGTTACTATATTAATAAATGAATGTTTAACCTATTTACTTAACAGATTAAGGAAATAAGTCTTTTCTAAGTGTTTAAGGAAAGGAGACGTCTGAGGACTCTTTGGTAAACGCCCATTTACACTTGTTAGATTGGCGTTGGATGGTTATAATTAGTTTTATTAATTTGGTAATTTGTTAACCCTAAGTAAACAAACAGCCAGCTTATTTTGATAACCCAGACATCACATCCTACGATCCTTAATGAGGCTTTATAATAACATCTAATATCATGTTTCATCATTGTTCATTCATCAGTTGATATTACCTTGAACCATCATTTATAATAATTTGTCCTGCATCATCACTAGTAGTAGAAAAACAGTAATAAATTGAATTTTATAAACTATATTTGGCATATCCAAAGTACCTATTTTCATCATCAATCAAATGTTGAAGGTTCAATAATAGTGATAATTCATATTTATATGGAATATCACCTCTTGTTGAATACCTTTATATTTTATTGAGGAGTCATTAAAAGTAACCATCTACAACATGCAATATTAGGGCAATATTCAGATGTACACATGTATGCCTGTACATTGGGGTGACGGTGGCATAGGAGTTAAGTGGACGCCCCACAATCAGAAGGTCACGGGTTTGCGTCCTACTCGGTCTGTCGCTGTCATTGTGTCCTTGGGCAAGACACTTAAAGATATTGGCCAGACTCAGCATGAAAATAGTAAAAATTCAGTTTACCTACACTTTAGCATCTATAAAAAAATCATTTTGTTAAGCAATTTTGTCATAAATCATTCTAGAAAATCAAAATGATCTCCTCTAAACGCTGGAAAGCACTGGTTCCGCATACGTCACTCAAATACGTGTAAGAAGGCACAGCTACTGCTGCTTACTAGGAGATTAGTTGTATTTTGCTCTACTTTGTGCTCTCAATGCTTACGGATAATCACGTTTACAGCTGCAGCAAAAAGTCTGAGCCATATGTCAGAGTCCTACATGCATTTTTCTAACTAACGTAGCAACATTAAAGTCATAAAACTGTATGTGAGGAGAATCACAGTGAGCTGGAAGCACAACGCTAGCTTCTGTCAGATCTGCAGTGACCATTACAGCACAGCTGATGCACAGACTGCAGGGGCTGGTCAGGGCTGCTCACTCAGAGGTTTGATCTAAAAATATAATCAACATATTCCAACTATAAATCCATCTGGAACCGCTACCGGTCCTTCTGGACTCCCAAGTCCCGTTAGCATGATGGCAGCCACACGGCTAACCGTGCTCCGGTAAGAAAAAATAAGTCATTTGGGAACGCTACAACACACACAGAGGTTGAATCTAAAGAGACAGATCCTTCTGAGACCGGCAGAACCTTCGTGCCATCCTGGATTACAGCCAAAACAAGAGTCAAGTTAATGAGGAGCTGCAGTTAACGAGCGGCAGATGCGAGTTAACGAGTGGCTGCAGCATCAGGAAAAGTTATTCTGGTAAGCTATCTATTCATTTCCCCCGGAGTAATATCAATATATACACGCAGAGGTAAAACTGGCAGCACACTCTTATTTTTCTGTAGATTAATGAATTATTTTGGAACAGAATGATGAAGCTAAGACCTCATCAGCTGAGACCTCCCGGTGGGAGCGCTACAAACAGGAATAAAATATTCAATAAACGTAAACAAACTTTAGTTCTGGAGACGTTCAGCATCCTCCTCCACAATAGTTTTACCACTTGTGTCCAGATCAGCTTACAGCTCTTCTGAGTTAAACAGCCTCAAATGTGCACCTCTGGTTAACCAGCTTGCTGCGGTAGAAGTCAAACTCCGGTTGAACTCCCCCGGCTCTCCGATATCTGTTCTCCTCGTCGTATTCCAGATAAAAACAATCTGACCGACTAGCAGAGGTTTCAGAAGCTACATCTGACTGATAAAACATTGTGTGCATGCTAACGCAGAAATACCGAGCTGCAGCACTGTTTTACTCTAGCTTTCTGTGAGCGGTTCCTTGTGAAATGTCATCGGCGGCTTAACACTCAGACCAGAAGCCTTCCTCTGTTTTTTCCTGCACCGTTTAAAAACATTGGATTTTCTTAAAATTCCAGCCGTGAAAATCCCAAAAAGAAATTGACTTGAGGTTTTAATACATATTTACACATGTGATCCAAGGTTTGCCTCTGGCCAATCTTACCCAAATTGCCCCTGTTGGTGGTGGTCAGAGGGGCCGATGGCACAACAATGCAGCCTCGCTTCTGTCAGACTGCCCCAGGGCAGCTGTGGCTACTCAGTAGCTTACCATCATCAGCAGTGTGTGAATGTGTGAGTGCATGCAGCGTCTTTGAGTGTCCTAACAAAGCGCTATATAAGTTCAATGAATTATTATTAATACTCTACTTACTTTCTTTTTTTTTCCGTGTCCTGTTTGGCTGTATAGCAAACAAAATAGAGCTTTCTACAGTAGCTAAAAATAGATTGTGACGTAACGTCGCAAAGCACTCTGGGGTGCAGGGTCATACAAGTAAGCGAGCAGTTATAATGGATTCCCATGGGTCTGAGTTGCTCCGATCTGGCTAAAGTTGTTTTTTTGTCTCCTAAAGATTTTCAAACAAGGAACTAAGTGCTGCTGCTGGGGGAGGTGCTAATCGGACTCTAGATACCCAAATTGGATGTCGGAGAGGACTTTTTATTCCTTTTCCAAAGCCAGTAAAGTCCACGACCACATGAAACAGCTGGAAAGTGACACGGGCTAAGCCAGGGGTCGGCAACCCAAAATGTTCAAAGAGCCATATTGGACCAAAACAACAACAAAAAAAAATCTGTCTGGAGCCGCAAAAAATGAAAAGCCTTATATGAAGGCAACACAGGTTGTAAGTGTATATTAGCTATATTAGCCTATTATCAAAATGACTACAAATACTTAATGAGCATTCATGATTAAATGTTTATTTCCTGCAGCATCCTGGAGAGAACGACACACCACGTGACTCTGCTGTAGATATTTGGTGCTTTACGTTTAACTTCCATTACAATATTAATCAGTGGTATTAATTTAATCATTTCTTCTTGCGCCCATCACAGCTCACATACCTGCATAACAGCGCTGTCTGCTTGATATCGATCACATCACACGACTCGTCACAGGTAGTTGAGGACGCTGGAGCTGAATTAATGTCTCTGATTTGCTGATTGGTGACGTCGCCTGTCGTTTTAATGGTCCTTGTCTTTGTGGAGAGAGGAATGTCTTTAATTTTCTGGATTATCTCGGTTTTGTTTTTGAAGTCTGAAATAGGTGCTCTGATATTTTGATGAATGAATCCTTCATGTAATCACCATCCGTGAACAGTTTTCCCTGCTTTTATCTCTCAGGTTGCAACAAAACTTGCAGCAGTGGAGTTTGGAGATGGAATCCACTTCTTAAATCTACTTTTATAACCTGACACACGGGAGGCGACATGCAGCAAAAGCCAGCGGCGCCTCTGTTCCAGCAGGGTGAATAGCGAGTCGTCCGTTGTTTTTATTGACCGTCAGATTGGAGGGAATTTTGGGTTATTAAAGCAGCTCAGAGTTGAAACAGCGGTAGATGTGAAGTCTCACAAGGTTTTGCTGGAGTTAAGTGAAGTCTTGTAAAGCTCTGGGACATCAGACACGGCAAATATTAACTTTTCCTCCATGTTTACCCGGAGATGTACTGAGAAGCATCCTGTCCCCTCATTGGTCAGTCAGTGAAACCTCCGCTGATTGGTCCTTGTCTGAGCGACAGCGTTGAAAAGTTGAAGTTTTTCCAGGTAATCCTTCCACGTCGACAATGAAAGCAAATAATTGGGTCCATTCTTCCTTGAATCCTCTGTTCTCATCAGCTATCTTTCTCTTTTTCCCTTTGGGATCCACGGCCCTGACACACCCGCTGGTTTGTTTACATCCATCCTGGCACGGCGCCGCCATATATCTATGAGCGCCGCGCTGAAACGTGTGTCGCAGGCTATGACGCAAATTTTCGTTGACAGAAGTGTTAAAATTTAATATTTATTATGCACATTTTTACAGCATTGGAAAACGTTAAGAATGTTTGTCCTCCTACAGAAACCATATTAAAACAACAAATATATCCCCCATCCATTTTCATACATTTGGGAAGAAGCTCCAGGGAGCCACTAGGGGTCGCTAAAAGAGCCGCTCCAGAGCCGCATGTTCCCGACCCCTGAGTTAATATAACTGTGTCCCCGGGAGGAAGGCAAACCAGAAACAAAATCAAGGGCTATGTGGGACCAGGGGCGTGAAGGAACTGGGAGTGGATATAGGAGACCCGAAGGGGGCTGGTTCTTACTCTCGCCCCGAGCACAAATGTGGCAAGCGGCCACGTAGTCCTTTATGTCTGCAAACAGGGAGGGCCACCAGAAAGACCTACGGATAAGGGCCACAGTACGACCTACTCCCGGATGCATAGCAAATTTAGTGGAGTGAGCCTAGTGAATGAGAGGACCCCTGACTCTGGAAGGGACGAACAGTCGATTGGGGGGCCCCCCATTACCTGGGCCGGGCTCGGTTTTGAGTGCCTCCAGTACCTTGTTTCTGATGTCCCATGTGAGGCCTCCTACCACGCAGGTGGGTGGCAAAATAGTGGTGGTTTCTGGGTTGTTGTCAGGCGAGAACTGGCGGGACAGTGCATCTGGCTTCGTATTCTTTGATCCCGGTCTGTAGGAGATAAGAAAGTTAAATCGGGAGAAGAGGGACCACCTGTATTGTCGAGGGTTTAGCCTCTTGGCTTCCTTGAGGTATGACAGGTTTTTGTGGTCTGTCCACACAATGATAGGGTGCTCTGCCCCCTCTAGCCAGTGTCTCCATTCCTCGAAGGCCATCTTCACTGCCAGTAGCTCTCGATCCCTCACATCGTATCTGCTCTCCGCAGGAGTGAGGCGTCTGGAAAAATAAGCACATGGGTGAAGGCGGTGGTCACTCTGGGCCACCTGAGAAAGGACCGCGCCCACACCCGTCTCAGACGTGTCCACCTCCAGGGTAAACTGTTTAGAGGAGTCTGGCCTGGTAAGGACTGGGGCCGTAGTGAACTTGTGTTTGAGTTCCGAAAAGGCTGCGTCCGCCTCAAAGGACCATACAAAAGGTTTGGTGATAGATGTGAGTTGGGTCAGAGGGGCCGCTGTCCGGCTATAGTCCCGAATGAACCGCCTGTAAAAGTTTGCGAACCCACCCAAGGAATCGTTGAAGTTGCCTGCGTGTGCTGGGTGTAGGCCATTCCTGCACCACCTGGACCTTAATTGGATCCGCTCTCAGCCGCCCGCTCTCCAAAACGAACCCGAGAAATTTGACTGTGGAGACATGGAACTCACATTTCTCTGCCTTTACGTATAGCTGGTTCTCGAGGAGGTGTTGCAGCACTGCTCGGACGTGGTGCCTGTGTTGGGTGATGGTTTTTGAAAAGATCAGGATGTCGTCAAGGTACACTGTTACAAAATCATCTATATAATCACCCAGTACCAAGTTTACTAAAGACTGGAAAACAGCAGGGGCGTTGGTTAGGCCGAACGGCATGACCAAGTACTCAAAGTGCCCTAATCGTGTCTTGAAAGCCGTTTTCCACTCATCTCCTTGTCTTATTCTCACCAAGTGGTAAGCATTATGGAGGTCTAACCTGGTGAATATGACAGCATCCTGCACGGGCTCAAATGTGGAAAATAATAATAGTAGGGGATACTCGTTTTTAACAGTAATTTGGTTCAAGCCTCTGTAATCAATACCGGTCCTGAGGGAACCATCCTTCGAGACAAAAAAAAATCCAGCTCCTAATGGTGAAGTGGAAGGGCGAGGGACAGCTTGAGACATAATGTCCTGGTTGGCCACAATACAGACACCGCCCGGACCTTAGCCGTTGCTGTCTCTCCTCAGGTGACAGATGAGCCCGCCCAAGTTGCATTGATTCCTCTGACTGGGCCGGGGGGCAGAAAATCTGTTGAGAACCTCGGGGAGACGGAGAACAGGATTCTGTGGGCTGGTAGCTGGAGAGTGTGGTGTGGGTACCTCGGAGGAGCTCCTGTTGACGTTTGTCAATGGTTATGGATAGGCGAATGAGATCCTCCAGGGTCCTGGTCTCGGGACAGAGAGCCAACTGGTTCTTTATGTTGTCGTTAAGCGCCTCCGTGAACGCACCTTTAAGAGCCTCTTCATTCCAGGCAGACATGGCTGCCAAGGTACAGAACTGTAGGGACATCTCCACCACAGAACGTCGCCCCTGTGAGAGGTGCCACAGCCTTTTCCTAATATCTGAGAGGGATTCAGATCCACCAAAAGTCAATTTAAAATCACTCAGAAACTCAGAAAAAAGTCCTCTTAAAAATCCAGGCTGCCGGCTCTTTGCCTCGGCCCACTTTAGCGCTTTGCCTCTAAGCAGTCCAACAATATAAGAGGTCCTTGAGGCATCCGTAACAAAGGAGACAGGTGAGTGTTCAAAAACCAGCTGACATTGCAACAAAAAACTATGACAGTCGTCGGACTCACCATTAAAAGTCATAACAGGGGGTGAGTCTGCGACCCGGAAATGTAACGGGGTCGCGGAACTGGACGCTTCTGCTCCGGGTGAAACAAGCTCCGCTTTGGCCGCGTGTACAGGTTCCGGTGCGGTGGCCACCGGCACCGGTATCCTATCGTGTACCTGCTGAATGAGGGCCTCCAATCGTTGGTACCACTGATTAGACACAGCCAGTTGTTCCATACATGTCTGGAGCCCGTTCATGCCGATTTAGCCGGTCCAGGAGTCCCGGGGGGGCAGGTTCTGCGGGGTCAGGGTTCTGGCCGGATGATTCTGTCATGTTTTGAGGGACGGACCTGACCCAAGACATGCACAATTAAGCACGGACAATGAACTGGGAGAACAAAGGATACATTTATTTAATGATGAACTAAAAGCGTCTGACAACGTCAGGGACAGGACTGCAGCTCCGGTGCAGCGTCTGGAAGACAGAGATCCTTTAAACTCAGCTCCACAGGAACGTAAACAAAGTCCAAACAACCAGTCTTACTGTTTTCCTGATGACTGAGAAACAAGAGGAGGGTAACGAGGTCTGAGGTGGTCGGGGGTCCTGCTGGATCCTGAGGGGTGGACGGAGGGAGAGCGGGTCGGGCAGAGTAGAGGCCAGACGTGACCTGATGTGGAGTCCGGAGTTGTTATGGCAACGGTGGGTGCTGAGGAGACTGGTGGAACTGAAGGCAGAGACAAAACCACCAGTCAAAACTTCAAAAAAATAAAACAACCACAAAGACTAGAAGCCTAGAGAGGAGCGGCACGAGCTACCCAAGGAGTAATCATCCGGCGAGTTGATGGCGTCTCGCTCCTCTCTTTATAGGAGAGCCGGTTGATTGTGTAACTGACTGCAGCTGTCCCGCTCTGGCTCCGCCCACCTGCAGGTTGAAACTCAGAGAGTTTGTTAGGGTGTGGAGCTCACCCAAAGAGCTCACCTCAGACCGTGACAATTTGAAGAAGAGACTGTATCTACATAGGTCTTTAAATCTACAACAAAATGATTATACAAAAGATTCTTATGTAGTACTTTACATTTGTGTATGCATTTTTTTTTGAGAGAAACAGAATCAGATTAATAAAATAAAAAGTGGAGTGTAGTGTCTGTGATCCCAAATATAACATTTTTAAAAGTCAACAAAAATTCCAACTTTAAAGTTCTTGAAATTAAAGCTGTAATGTCTTTCCAAATGTTTTTTGTGACATTCCCAAAATCATCATCTTCTTCTTCTTGTTCTTCTTCTTCTTCTTCTTCTTCTTCTTCTTCTTCTTCTTCTTCTTCTTCTTCTTCTTCTTCTTCTTCTTCTTCTTCTTCTTCTTCTTCTTCTTCTTCTTCTTCTTCTTCTTCTTCTTCTTCTTCTTCTTAACTGAGCTGCGCTCTTCTTCGTGGTCTTGGATATTTAGTTTGGCTGCCTCGTATTGTTATAGCGCCCCCCCTGTAACTATAGGTGGACTCATAGACATTGACATCAATTATTATGTCTATGGGTGGACTGGCGATGGGAACTCCGGCTCTTTTAAGAGAACCGGTTCTTATGGATCGGCTAACTAAAATGAACCGGCTCTTTCGGCTCTCAAGCGGCTCCTCACGTTTTGTTTCTTAAATGAATTTCATCACCAGAAAGTATGCTAAACTGTGTGTTAACTGAATTACTAATCTACATTATATCAATTTCTTATTTAAACAGCTTATTTTATTCAACATGAAGAGAGCTATAAAAACACATGATTTTACATGACAAAGCAAACTCTGCAAGTAAAATATTTATTAAATTTGATATATTAGAGCCTGTTGGATATATTTTCCCTTTGCATATTCCACAATCTGCCTTTGTAGTTAAAATTTGTCCAAATCTTGGTGCCTGTCCTATTTATTTATTTCCTCACCTTTCTGTAGCGCTGGTTGTTTTTCTTTCCTCCCCTTTTACAGATTTGTCCCCACCAATATTTACAGGTCGGGTCTCGTTGTGGTCCCAGCCAGTGGTCTGAATCCAAATTGTCTTCTTTGTTCTTTCCACTAGATGGAAGCACGCTGCAACTCATCCGCTGAAATTCAAAGTGTGGCCTCATCTGAAGAACTTCTGTGCCATTTAACGATTTAAAACGATTTATTATCAACGAATTCCGGGTGTTATGTTCAATTTGACATAATGCTTTTGATATTCAGTCATGATAATTGTTCGGTTTCACTGAGGATCACAGTTTAGGCCTACATACTGCAATATTCATCTGTTATCCTTAATCTTGTCTGTTTTTTAGAGAGAATATCTGCCCCTACCTTTCATTCAGACATTACATAACATTTATCAAATTCATTTCCTTTATTTTGTCATGTGGACACGCTGGCTTTCAATTGCAATGTTATTTTAGAGCCCTGCAGTGTAATGATAATCTCTTGTCTGGGGTTATGCCAGCTGCTGTCAAACTCAAATGTCACACTAACCATCCCAAAGCACAATTTGGTGTAAATGTTGTTAGGATTTTTTATTATTATTATTTTGAAGTTATCAATTTTATTTAATTAGTAAAGTGATTTGGGATTTAGAATTTTTTTAATGCTTGTATGAATGTCCCGACCTTTACATACCATGCCAGCAACATTTAACAGTAACAGGAAATGCGAAGTTAGAGCTGGGACAAGTTAGCAAACATTCAAAATAAAAGCTTAAATATTTGCGTTTTTTTTCCAATTAGTTTGCAAACAAACATATTTGCCAATTAAATTGCGCCATGATTGGGATAAAATGTATTTCTTAAAAAAAACTTTTACTTTGTCTTTGTTGACAGAATAAATAGGAAAACTGGTAAGCACGTGGTTTATTTTGAAATCCAGCCGGATGTTATGTCCTTTAGTTACGCTAACTTGTCGCTGTGGCTCCGATGCCATGTAGTTCATCACAGACTCATCTGTTCCTGTTATTCCTCTGGGAGCAGCATGTAGTTCATCCCAGACTCTTCTGTTGGTTTTAGCTGAAATATCTGAACACTTTTCCTCTCGGTTTGTTCGCCTGGAAACCGACTTTATGTCCCAGCGCGACTCCAGAAAGCGACGGTTGAACCGCTCGGTAAGTCGGCGCCTGCTGTTTGCCACACTTTTGTTCCTGCCCTTCACAAGTGATGAAGTATGTTTTACAAACTCGCTTTAGGATTGTTTTAAAGTTTCGGGGCGTTTCCGCGCTTCACTGGAAGAGTAAGTAAACAGCGATAACTTGTGTTTCAGTCAGCTACGTGCCACCTTCACCTGGCTTTTGTTTCGGTGAAGTGATTTTTATAGAAACACGTCTGTGTTTCCCACGTTTCGAACGGGTATTTCTTTTTATCGTGCGAATAAAGTCGGGTAATTCTTTGTGTCTTGAGTCATCGTGTTGACTGCCTCAGGTAAAATCAGGAGCAGCACGTCATAAATAAGTGTACCTGAGCAGGATGGGAGCTGTTTACTACCTCAGTAGAGAGTCTCACATCAACGTAAACAACTTGTTGAATTCTGAACACTCTGTCAGGTCACTGAAGGCATGTTTAGATTAACAGCTGCATGTTTGGTGGTGGAACATCTGGATAGAACGTGTCTTCCATGTTCCATGATCACTAAAATTTACACACAAGATCTCATTTCTGCAGCAAATCTGATCATCTCTTGTGACACATCCAGCATTGTGTAACTGAAAGTAAAGACTTGTAAACGATGGACTACAAGAAATAATGTTTAAACAATTAAATCATTTTCTTTCCTGACTCACTGGATTTCATGAAGCATGCATCTGTGTGAAATTACGGAGCCCCTAAAGGGACATGGGAGGGAAAAAAAAACTTTGCGAGACCTCGCAAAAAAGTATTGCGAGATCTCCCACGGCAGCGAAAGTCCCCTCGCCCTGAGAGTTCTTTTCAAATGTCTCTCACTTATGTCAAAGCCATGTCTGCGACCAAGAGCGAATGTAATGTCTTTATATGTTAAGCCAATATAAAAATAAAAATCAATAAGCTTCCCCCACGGATGATATGGATGCTCCTCCATTGTTGTGTGTCTATTTATCTTCCGGTTCACTGCCGTGGTAAACTATTGCAAGATCTCGCAATACTTTTTTGCGAGCTCTTGCAATACTTTTTTGCGAGATCTCGCAAGTTTTTTTTTCCCTCCCATGTCCCTTTAGGGGCTCCGTAGGAAATAAGCAACACATTGCTTGAAAATGTTATATAAATAAGTAGTGCACACATGCCTTGAACAGACCAAATTAAAAATCTCAACATTATAATCATCTGTCATGTTGTTCTGTGACTGTGGTATTTTAGCATTATTTTCATGACAGTTTCTTAGACTTTTTCAGAATTAAATTAGCAGTTAGCATTTAGGAAAATAGCTTTTGCTTCTACAGTTTGGTATGACTTTAAAAATTTCCTGTTGTCCGTGGAAACATGTGAAATTAGTTTGAGTAGTGAATGTAGTAAATGAACAGAACATACCAACGTGACAGGAACACAAATTAAGATTTTAATGCATTTGATAAATGTTTTCTTCAAATCCTGTCTCATTTAAAAAGCTAATGTTGCTCCAGTTAAAGCTAATCATCTTCTAGATTTCAGATTTGGCAATCCAGTCCATTTTTTTTTGTAAAGCACATTTAAAACAGCATGACAGCTGGCCAAAGTGCTGAACACAAAAAAGAACAAGTAGAACAGCACAGAAAAACACGACTAAAACATATCACACACTAAATATAAAATGCAATAAGAACAGCTACCTACAAACAACAGTATTGGATACTAAAAAACAAAATACAGTATATAAACAATACAAATAGAAGGCTAATATCAGGTATTGATTTTCAAGTAATCAGAAAAGATTTCACCCCATGCTGGGGTTCATTTGCCACATTTTCCATTCAGGCCATTTCTAATATGAACAGTAATAGAGCTCTATGTAACAGATAAAAGAGTTTACCACATTTAAAGCTCCTACTAATGCCAATTACACACTAGTGTCAGCCCCACTCCTCTGCGCGCTGCCCACCTCAAGCCTAATTTATACTTCTCCGTCTGCGTCAGTACGGAGACACGCAGCGCCATTTTGCGTTGACACAAGGGCTCTCGGACGGGCTCGCGGAGGGTGACGGAGACATGCCCCCCAAAAATAACTGTCCGCCACGGAGAGCGCAAGCTTGTGATTGGTCAGGACGCCGCTTCCTTGAAATACGTAAACAGCACCACCATTGCCGACTCAATAATAGAGCTGAAGATATTTAGTGGCAGACATGGAGCAGATTAAAGAACGCCTCGTGGAAAAAGTTTGAAAATATGAAAGTTTATTCACCCATGACTGAAGGAGTACAATAATACACAGCGAACGTTTTATTCGTGGACAGAAATGACGAGAAACGTGGGTTTAGAGGTGCCGACCGCATGAAGATAATGAGGGACAAATTTGTCCGTGTTAAAAACTCTCTAAAATACATTAAAAGAATGTAAACACAGTAGTAAATACACTATCGTAGACCGGATACGTGGCTGTATGGTGGCAGGAGACCCCAGAAATGTGCTTCGCCCTCTGCTGTCCAGGCGGGGGGTTGCTTTGCAACACCCCCCAGCCAATGAAGGAGTATAAACATAAAACGTCTCCATCAACGTGTATGCGTCTCTAGCCCGCGGAGCTCACGGAGAAGTAAAACTCAGCCATCAGCCTGCTCAATCACTGTGGACGTGATTGAGCACATGGGCGTTCTCCAAAATTGGCGCGACGATATCAGTGATGTCATGAGCGCTTCTCCAAGCACGTGGGTGGGTAAAAAGAGCCCGGAGAAGTCCGCGGTGTCTTCCTTATTAAATTACTGGACTACCCGGATGTGAACACCTCTTACCCTATCTAGGCTGTGTAGAGCCTATGCTATAAGTGCCTTTACACTGACAAATAGAATCAGCCAGCGGGGCCTTCCCGCATGCGTGATTCATTATCATTCTGGATACTGTGGAGTTAACGAGCCTCTGATTGAAGCTGTTTTTTTCTCTGTCTCTCTGGAACACACACACACGTACACACACACAAACACGCACACACACACACTGACAGCGCTACCAGGACACACAGGAAAGCAGGGTGCAATATCAGAGTGTCCAAAAGCAACGCTGTTCAGGTCACCTTTGTTTAATAAGGAAGACACCGTGGACTTCTCCGCGCTCTTTTGCCCCGCCCACATGCTCGGAGATGCGCTCATGACATCACTGATATCTTCGCACCAATTTTTTGCACCAATTGTGGAGACGCCCGTGTGCTCAATCACGACCACATTCCTAAGGCAGTGTGGAACAAACGCAGCCAAGCTGGGGTGGGCAGAGTGGAGTGGAGCTGATGTTAGTGTGTAAGTGCCATAAGTGCCTTTATTGTATGGGTGTTGGATAAATGTACATGTGTAGACAATGCAGCAGGATTCAGGCTAATGGAAGTGTTTATTTCCTGTCTTTGTAAGTGTGTTTGCATGATGAACATGAACTTAGACTATACGTTGTCAGGCCCAGGTATTGCACCTTTGTTTCTCATCATGCAGGACAGTTATTAATCTCTTATCAAATACCGTCTGGTCCTGAAGTAAATAAAGACCTGAGTTAAGAAGGCCTTTTGTTTCACACAGTCTCTGCTCATGCTGTGTCTGCAGCTTCTTAGATAAAGTTTGTCTTGACCCTCCGCCTGACGCTTGAACATTCTGATTCAATAGTTGGATGTTATTGTTTGACTTGACCTCGGCAGCAGGAAGCAGAAAAATGTAAACCACAGAGCTCTGAGACCCTACGGAGGAGGTGTGTTTTGGAAATGGCTCATCAGCGGACCCTTTCTTGGTCATGCTCTGTGAAAAGAGGTGCTTGTGCTCACAGCAGAGGCCTTGACCTTTGACCCGTCCTGTTAATTATTAATCCACCACTTTTTGTATGTCATTTTTCAGTAGATAATGACTTCTTTAGGAAAACCTTCCTCCCATGCACCTAGTATGGTCCAAACCACATCATTGTAGCATACTGTTATTTATTCGTTATCCCTGGATTGTTGCAGTAATCCCAGATTTAGGCAGCCTTGTGTTATGTTGATGTATGATAACCAGCCTTTCACTTTGTTTTCTACCTGGTTACAGTGTGGCTTGGTTGGTTGCACAATGGAGCTCCAGCAAAGGTTGGGATGATTAAAGCCTCTGAGTGAAAGATGTTGGTCTAATCGTGAGCATCTTTATTATTTTATCTGGCTTTAGTTTAAAGGAAATGTCTTTTCACCAGCCCACTGATTTACTTCATTTATGAAAACAAAAAGAAAACAGCATTCTCAAAACAAAAACCTGCAAAAAGTGCATCAGATGGCGCCTGTTTCCACAACATTAAACTAGGCGCGGTAATGTTTATTTTCCCACCTTGTCTCAAATTCTTGTGTATCTTTGTGGTCACATTCAGTGTTAATTTGAATCAAACTGATGTCATGTATGTTTGTTTTTAGAGCTACAGACCACTGTCTTTACCCTAATTGGGCAGACTTTATCCATTCCATCCTGTCCTGAATGACATTAAAACAGCTCTGTGTGTTCTGCTGTTGTCTCTTTAGTAAACATTTTGAGTAAATTTGCAGTTTTTCTCTGGATTCCTAATCCGTCTCCCATGGTTACATCACAGCCAAACCCATACTTAATTACTGTCTGCCCTTAAGTGAGTGGCGTTCATGCAGTGGTGTCGACCTCTAATCTGTAGTGTAAAGCAGTGTGAAAACTAAATTGTTTTCTGACAGGAAACATTTTCCTAGGAGCCTAGATGCTGTGGTGTCATGATGGAACATAAAAATAATGTTAAATTGACCTGCATTAAATTTAATTAGATTCTCAACTAAAATTATTTTTTTTGAGAGGATACAGTTTTCCACTAACCCTAACCCACTTCAGCAGGAGACAACATCTATCCCAGGAGTTGTGTGGCAGTATCTGTAGGCTGTCCAAATCATCACAGTTGGTTCTGGTCAAATACGTCATGTAATGAATCAGTTAGTTGCTTCAGATCGATGCTCCTGCAATGCTTATTTAAATTAAAGCCATCAGTTGTCACACACACTGGTGTGTGGTGAAAATTGTCCTCCGCATTTGACCCATCCCCGTGGGGAGCGGTGACCTGCAGACACGGCCGCGCTCGGGAGCTTATTTAGCCATGTGGTGCTAACAGCTACAACTGGAACGAAGCAGGAGAGCTGATTAAAGAGCCAGGGTCTAATGGGCTGATTAACGGTTCAGTGCACCAAGCTGCATCTATGGGAATATAATCAAAGGTCATATCATTTGTGTTTTTTTTTTTTGCTTTTTGCTTATCTAAGAGGAATTTTCCCACACTGGGACCCACCTAGCTGAGAATGTTGGTGTGAGTGTTTCCACATTAGATGTTATTCAGTTCTGTTTTACTTTCCAGCTCCAGATCAGATTACCTGAAACAAAAACTCATTTTTATGTAATACTTTCTAAAGAGGGGGGGCGGCTGATTGATTTGTTTGTTTATTGATATCTGGAGTTGATCAAACTCTATCCGACACAAGTCCTGACTCGGGTTAGGGTTATCGTAAGGGACCTGTACTAAGACATGACGTAGCTCAATGGCATTTATGAGTTCTGGGTATCAGCTGCAGCGGTAATTACTCATACCTGTTTTGCTCCATCCCTAATTAAAATCTTCCACCCAGTCCTGTAACAGAGAATCCAGTAAAGTGAAGCCAATGCTGAACTAGACTGATTTCAAAAACACAAACCCAAATGCTGATTTCTGACGCTTTCATTAAAAGCTGTCTAGTGTTTCATGGGTATGGGTAACAGTAGGATAAACAAAGTGATAATAATAATGACACTGGCTATACAGCTCACTGACTTGTTTAATGTAAGTGAACTTTTACCATCAATGAAGTTTAACCCAATACAAAATACATGATCAATCATCATTTCTGAAGCTCATTCCTAAAACCCACATAGTGCTTATGTGTAATTCCTGGGATCTGTTGGGAAATGAACTACAGAAACAAAGTCGTGTGTTATCTAAATCAGGTCAACGAGTGCCTGAAAGAGACAAAAAAGCATAAAGTGTCATTTCACTTCTTCCCTGTGGGTCCTGGAGTACAATCAGCTCAGGTCGGATACGGTTTCCAGAAGTGTTTTTACCCTGCAGCTGTTTTCTTTTGTGATATTTAGGAGTGTAGATGTACACCCATGTGTTCGTTGTACAGACTTTTAGTAGTATGCCCCCCTCCCCCCTGGCTCAGTCACCATGTTAATATAACAACCTGCTGCTACAGAATCAAGTAAAAGGCTCCCAGAGGCACCCAGAATTCATTTAACCCGTCCTGTCACCGCTCACACCTGGCTGAGAGAGGATGAATGAAGCAGTACGGCGTAAGAGCCGTCCCAGTGTGTGTCTGGGACTTTTTCTGCATGTGTAGCATTAAAAACTGCACCCAAACATGAAACTACTTCAACAAATGTCGTTATGGTGCAATTTACCTGAACAAATACTGAGGCGTCTCAGTTCAAACTGTATTTTCTACGTGTAACTTCATGTACCTGTGGTTTCTCAGTCTAATGATAAAAGTACCTAAAGCCCCACAACAATCCTCAGAGATCTCTCAGATTAGCAAAGCACAGCGAGTGCTGCAGGTTGCAGGGCTGGGAAGAGGTCGTAAAAGTCTCAGCTTCATAAAACAGGCTCAACGTGAATCTTGATAGTTTAGTGGTTAGAGTGGTTAGATAAAAAAATGTCAGGTGAGCAGGTATGCACAGGTACCTCCTCGCTGTGTCACATAAAAGCTCTGCCTGTTAAAGCCAGACTCCTGCAGTTTGTTTACGAGTTTGAAAACAAGGTTTGTGGGAACTTATTGGGGAAAATAAGAAGACATAGTTGTTTGATTACGATCTTGGAAAGAACTCATCCTCTTGCTTCGTCAACACAAACAACAAACGACGTCCAGTAAAGTCATCTGAGGAAAAGAAAGCAGAGACGGAGTTCCCACGTGGAGAGGGAAAGGGTGCAGCTCTCATCCTGAGCATGCTTCCTTCCTCTCGTCTCTAAAAGAAGGCCTACGTCTGCAGTCTGTAGCCTGGACACACACACACACACACACACACACACACACACACACACACACACACACACACACACACACACACACACACACACACACACACACACACTTATACAAGGCTGCAGTAGAAGTGACACATAAGGTAATTTTACTGCTAAAGCTGGAAAGTTGCCACCGGCCAAGTTTAACGCACAGCTCAGCATTTTGGCTAAAAGCTTTTTTGAGGTTTTTCACCCTGCTTTGCTTCAGAGCACCCAGTTCAGATACATGATGAACCCTCTGTAAGTATCCATGCTCATGAGGTCTCAGAGCAAAAAGAGTGATGAAGACATGTTTGGTGTTCGGCAGATAAGGACCTGTCACAGGTGGAGGCTGTTCAATCTGCTTGTGTCTCTCATCAAGCATAAATCTGTTTGTCTATTTTTAAAAAGATGGGATGGTTTTCTGATCAAAATCACAAAGAACTGAGATGACTTTATGTTGTGTTTTCAGCAGGAAGAAGAGGACCCAGACCAAGGCCAGCCCTGTATGCGCTGTGGAAACCAGTGCCCCGGCTTTCGTGTTCATGGCTGGAGGTAAAACCTGTCGTTAGCGCTGCTTGTGAAATAAGCAGGAAATGTTTGTTTCATTCCAGTCCTGATGGTTTTTCCTACATCTTCCTGCATCTCACTAATAACAACTTTAATCTAAAATCATAAACAAATCAGTGCTTTAACTAAGTAGTTTGGTTTAGGTGCATCATACTGCTTCAACACTCAGCTGTATTTTACAACTGATTTTATCTTTATAGAGTTTAGAGATTAAATAATCAAAGCTACATGTTAGCACTGTTGCCTCGTAGCATGAAGGTCGCAGATTCAAATCCCAGTTTGAGCCTCTCTGTTTGGAGTTGGCATGTTCTCCCCATGCATGTGTGGGTTTTCTCTACAGACCAAAAACATGCATGTTGGGTTAACAAGGGATTAAATTGTCCCTATAGGTGTGAGTGAGTCAGTGCATTTACATATTCATCTAAGTCTATCTAGAAACTGAACTGTGAGTGAGCGTTCCACTCCGCTACAGTAGCGACATGCACCCTTTCGTCTCAGTTTTTCCAGTGTGACTAACAGCAACACAAATAGTAAACAAACGCTGATGGGAGTGAAACACTCAGGACATGCTCAATATCCAAAGGAATGGTCAACAACAACGCTGCAGCACAGCTTATTTGGTACATACTGTACTGTTTGATGGTGTTACGTGTGTTACTTTGTGGTGATGATGTTAGCAGAAGACTTCCCTGGTCTTGTCACTTCCAGAAGGTGAGTGTCCAATTGGTCACAGCTTGACTGAACCATTTACATGCAGAGGGCGTTGGGTCAACTGCATTATCTGGGTGCTTCAGCTTCATTAGAACTAGGGGTGGGAATTTAGCGCTTTAATTATTATTAATTAATTTGAAAAAAAAATGTGTTCATGAAAATTAACGCATTTAGGCACAGCTTGTATTCCAAGCAATACGTTTGTCTGCACGAGTTCCTGGTACACCGATTACACTGATGCACACAACAAAGCCCTGCTTGACTCACAGCTACTAAAATAAAGGAATTGGAAAAAACTGTCTTGCTTGGACTGATGCGATGTTTGAGAAAACATGTCATATATTTGTGAGAATGGGGGCTCTGGAGGGAAAAAGCGTTGGGAAGCACTGGTTTAGGTGACCATGATCTAAATGTGGAGGTGGACCACTGCAGAGCAGCAGGACTAGCAGAACCCATTCTGTGCTGTTTGTCAGAGCTACATCAGGCTCTAAACACTAAACAGGACCAGTGAGAGCCTGTTTGTTTTATAGGAAACTAAACCAGGCGTGTCAAACTCAACTTCACGCTGGGCGAAAATGAAAAACTGGGATGGAGTTGCAGGCCAAACTCAATATTAATTGAAAAATTGGCTGCAAATGTTCACATTTTCCTTTATCTCCATATATGTGTTGTTGAACCTTTTCATTTGGAAACAAACTTATTTTTGCATAAGCACTGAATCTGGAATAACCAAATTACACACGAGCAAGTAAATATATAAAAATAAAACACATCAGTGGTATTTGTTACTTATGTCTCAATTTTTAATCTTTTTATTCCTTAAATGTGTTTATATACCGTAAATCCTCTAATATTGGCCTGTATTCCATTACCGGCCGGGTCTCCTATATTAGCCGGTCTGGCTGTCAGCGGGGGTAAATACAGGCCGGTCTCTAATAGTGGCCGGGGCTACCGTTAGAAACAGCGTGGGTGTGTTTTTTGTTTTTGTTTTTTTCGGAGATCGACGGTAAAGTGAGCCCTCACTCGATTTTTCGAGGCGCACGTATACCAGGTTTTACGGTAACAGCGGACTAGTGGATCATAATCTCCGGCTGCAGGATGAGCAGAAACAGAACGAAAAATGCTAGTTTGCAGTGATACCTTCATCACAGGTAAGTAGGGTGACCAAACGTCCTCTTTTCCCCGGACATGTCCACTTTTCACTCTCTGTCCGGGGCGTCCGGGGGGTTTCCTATATTGATGAAAATGTCCGGGTTTTCATCCAGGAGCCGGGTTTGAATTACGGGGAGCTGGAAGCGCTCAACTTACACACCCAGGGAAGCCCGAAAAAAGATCCTGTTTTATATTACATGGACTCTCAGCGCATTGTTTTTTGTGTGCAGAGAGGACAGATGATGCTGATTGTTGAAGCTGCGTCCTGCACGGCCACAACATTCTCAAAGTGGCGCCACCAAAAATTATAATTAACACGCGATCGTTCATGTCCGTTCATATAATCTTCTGAGTTACTTCTGTCTTTTGATCGTATCATTTATTCGTGTCTGACGCGCTCCGCAGCGGAGCGCGTCACCAGTGCGCTGGTGATTTCACCTCACCTGCGTGGCCGCGCAGCGCACACTCCACTATTTTTCAGCCAGTAGATTCATTTGACCCGTTTAGTTCAAAAGTAACTCGAGGTGAATCAGGAGGAAACCAGGAAACAGTTTATTCTTGTGGAGTGAGAGGAGAAGCAGGAAGATCAGAGCCAGACAGGACAGGAAAATATTCAAATAAAAAACAAGAAAACAAAACAAAGTTCTTGAAAAGGAAAAATGTTGGTAGATTTATTCCA